>CAUYSK010086459.1:0-94862 GCA_963575035.1 Avahi laniger | reverse complement strand
AGCGAGACCCTGTCTCTACTAAAAATAGAAAGAAATTAATTGGACAACTAAAAATATATAGAAAAAATTAGCCGGGCATGGTGGTGCATGCCTGTAGTCCTAGCTATTCGGGAGGCTGAGGCAGGAGGATTGCTTGAGCCCAGGAGTTTGAGGTTGCTGTGAGCTAGGCTGACGCCACAGCACTCTAGCCCGGGCAACACAGTGAGACTCTGTCTCAAAAAAAAAAAAAAAAAACATTGTTCTGATTTCAGTATAGAGAATGAAATGGAGCTAGGGAAATGGGTGAGCAGATCATAGCAATTACAAATGGCAGAATATATCAAGATAATGGTATTGTTAGGATTTAGTTTGATGGTTTGATTGAGGGAGATTGGGGAAAAAGAGAAGTATGTCAGTGGCTACCCAAATTGGGCTGCCTCCCTGCTCTGGTTTGCACTGCAATCAAGTAGAAATTGCAAGACATTAAGAGACAGAGACCGGTCAAAAGATTACTCCTCCTTCCTATCCTATCAAATGTAATACCAAGAACTTCCAAATATTACACGAGGCTTCTAGCTTTCTGCCCAAAATAGCATTCTTCAATGGTTCAAACAATTCTGGGCCCCCCATCTGGAGTAACTCCTTTGAATTTGAGAGTTGATACAGAGGAATGAGGCCTATAGCCTATACTGTTCTACTGTTCCTGCAAAGGCAAGGAAGTTTCTGTCTACTTTAGTACTTTCCCCAGAAGAGAGAGAAGTTGGTACTTTGAAGGGGCTGCAGAGAAGAAGGCAAGGTTCTTAAAGGATGGGGAAAACTTGTATAGGTGAAAGGGAAGCATCTTATGTAGAGGGAGATATTGAAGATAGAAGACAGAGGAGGTAATAGAGGAAGCAAGAGGGAGTGGATCAGGGCCTGAGAGGAAGCTTGGCCTTAGAGAAAGAACCTCTGAGTTGGGAAAGACACAGAGAGGTTAGTTGAAAATACTCAGAAAATTTGAGGGGGAGAGGAGGCACTATGAGAAAACTCATGTTGAATGGCCTTTATCTTTCCAACAAACTAAGCAAGGTGGTCTCAGAGTTGGGAGTGGGCTGTAAACTCCAGAGGAGTGTTAAATCTTTGAAATAGCCACTATGAGGAATATGATAAAGGATCAATTAAAGATAGACATAATGAGTGCACAATAGTCCAAAAAACCCAGGTGGGATGTAACTGAATAACATCCTGTTGTAGTGAAGTCAGTTATGTTTAAGATAATGCATGTAGAGCATTCAGGACAGCATTTGGCACTAGGAACTCTCAGAAAGTGTACCATAATCACTACCATATTTGCCATCTGTCATCTCCAGTAATTCTTAGCAACAAGGAATAAGAGTAGAGAAAGCAGATACCATGGTCTTCTTCAGGCTGGAGACTGGCTTCAGGGGACGTGATGGGTGGGTAAGGGGGCTAGGGAATCAAGGTTAGTGGGAGAGTATCCCTGAGGTCTTTTGGGGGTCGGGAAGATAGTGAAGCCAGAGTGCCTTACTGACTTGGAGGCTGAGTCTAGTCAGAGGACTGGCAGTGGAATGCAGAGCAGATTCAGTGAAAGGATGGTGAGAAAAGGGATTGTTGAACTGAGATCATGGGAACTTTTGAGAGATAATTAGGAACTAGGCATAGCTGAGCTTGTGGTCAACTTCAGTAGAATAGAAATAAATGCTTTTAAATGTTTACAAGTTGAAGAACCCTGAGATCAGAATTTGAGAAGAATTAATGAAGTGATTGGTGGGATATAGGAAAACCAAAGACTGATATCTGGGGAGGGGGTAGAGAAAAAAGAAAATTAGGGGTCAAGTGCTAGAGAGGATGATATGAACTTTTAAAAAGGAGACATTGGTTAGGAAGAACAATGATTGGGAAAGGCAGAGGGGAGCAGGGAGGATACACAGTCCCTTTACCCCCTCACAGTAAGTAGATGGAAGGTGGTGCTGGGACAAGAGCATGATGGGAAGTGGTCCGCCTCAGCTGAGATGAGTAGACAAGAATATTCAAGAGCAAGGCAGGAATCATGGGGAGCCTGTTCAAGATAGAGCAAGCTGTACTGTGCATGGAGGGCTTTCGTTGTAAGGCCCCCATCTCACCGCTCCTCGGTCTAAAGTGTAACTGAGGTCAAGCTGGTACTACTTGCCACGGGACAGCCAATAAGTCGAGAGGCAAGGTGTTGGGGCAAGGAAAGCAACTTTTATTTTAAGAGGCAGCAAACCAAGAAGATGGCCAACTAATGTCCCAAAGAACCATCTTAAGTTAGTATGAACTTTAAACTCCTTTTTATCTTAAGGGAAGGGGAAAGTGGGGGGAGTTGGGTTGCAAGAGGGAACTAAGGACTGTCAGTGAGGATCTGAGGAGGTTGTGAAACTTTGCTCTTGGTCAGTTACCTTTGGAGGATGAAGGTCAAGATGTTCCTAAAAATCTCTAACATAGCATTGTTACTCTGTACGTACGCTTTCCTTATCTCCCTGGAAGTTAGTTTTGGAAAAGGCATGGTTTTCACCTTTCTTCTAGCCTACATGCAGAGCTAAGCAGTTTTTAACCTAAACAATATGACTACAGGGGGTCAGAAGCAAAATGGAGCTAGTTATGCTAAGCCTCCCTTCCAGTGTTACATAAGCATTCTAGCTCCTCTGATTGCCACGGCTTTTTGCAAAGCCTGGCTGTGATCCATTCCTGTTTCACTATATATACACTATGGATAGATAGTCATAGATACAGATATAGGATTGCAGAGGCCCCTATGGAGAGGCAACATTGTGCTGTTTGAGATTTGATAGATACCATTACCTGATGCTGATTATAATATATGCATGACACCAGTGGAATTTAAGTTTTTCCAGTAATTTATAATTTTGCCATAGCATATATTCAATTCAGGTACAATAGAGCAGTCATGAATCCAAGGCTTACTCTCTTAAAGGAATTAAAAAGCCCTAAAATTATGTGAATAATAGTTTGAGGCTACATCATTACTTAATCTGGCAGAGGTGCTTTTAAACAATTTGTTCATTTTCTTTATATCAGCTCCCATTTCCTTGACCTTGAAAAAGGACTTTTTCCCCACATCAATTTACAAATTCCCAAATTCATTAACATCATCTGGTATGTTGTTTCATCGTTAAAGTTCAGAAAAGTAGACTTAAAAATATGCTTTTTATCACTTTACAAGGGCTATTGAGAGAAGAGCAAAATCACTCTCTAGAATGTGAATGGAGGCTGGGAAGGCACTAGGTTGGCTGTGCCATGACCGTGAACTCAGCTGTGAGCCTCAGTAAAATTACAGGATCCAGCATGTCATTCCCCTGCAGATGGCTTAGAACTAGCTGAAACCACAAATGTTACACCTTCAAATGCCAAGAGTCTACTCTAAGTATTATTTGGTAGAATAATTAAGTTGCAGGTTTTTTTCTGCTCCATTTAATGGATTTTGATTCTGCCCTTGTGATTTTGCCTGAGGCTGATTAAAACAATGACTTTAGCTTTTCTGATTTCTTTTCAATCTGCAGCAATGACCTTTAAAAACACATTTTCTCACAATTTAACTGCAGAGCTTTCCCGGGTCAACCTTGCTCACTCCCTTCCTCTTCTACCTGTAAACACACACATACCATATTACATCCACTGATGGGTTCTCAGGTTCTTGTATAAATGAATGACTCTTGAATAATTACTTCGTAAAGTGCTGAAGATGTTTGACACCTAGGAGGTTAAAGATTCTCCTATAGTCCTGACAGAGAAGAAACAAGTCTGCATCTTGATATAATTAGTATCTGCTATCCATTAATATATACCTATATCTATATAACTGAGTGAATTAATTAATTAATATTTAATTTTCTACTGGTGTCACTGATTATTGCTGTTTAGAGAAGTTAGGTATATCAAATACCGTTTAATATGATTGATGATAAGATGCTGATTTATTGGGATTCTGGCCAAAACTGTGCCGAGATGAAAAACAGACAGATATTATAGTATTAATAATATCTACCCAAACAATTCTGTTTTTTGTTTGTTTGCTTTTTTGCTTTTTTGAGACGGGTGTCACTCCGTCACCCCAGATAGAGTGCAGTGGCATCATCATAGCTCACTGCAACCTCAAACTCCTGGGCTCAAAAGATCTTCCTGCCTCAGCCTCCCAAGAAGCTGGGACTACAGGCATCAGCCACCACACCTGGCTAATTTTTTTTTAATCTATGTAGTGTAATGTATGTTTGACTGATATAACTTTAAGTTTATGGTCAATATAAAGCTCACATAATTAAAGGTATCCAGGTGGCATCTCTGTCCATATTTGACTCTCAGTAAAATAGTGTCACTTCTAGATGGTCTGCTATTGTTTTTCTCATTTTAGGCCCAGAACTATGTGTTTTAGTCAAATAAAAGTTTCTCTTTCATCACCTCTGTTATCAAAGGTTATATTGAAATGGAAATAATGATTTAGAAGAAATATTCAACATCACTGACTTTGGTGTAGTCACAGTACTCTATTCTCAGTTTTCAGTAATGTTTTCCTTGTTATATGGAATCCATTGAAGGTAGTGATAAGTCCATGGCCACAAAGGCCTTTGTCATAGACTCTTGAGGACCACCATCTTTGATCCTGGACCTTTTCCCTCATTCCCTCTCTATCTCCTTTTTTTCTCCACCTCCAACAAATTTTACTTCCCTTTATTTCTGGAATCTGGTGGGAGCATCCGTCATTCTCCACTTCTTCCAGTTCCACTCTTGGATGGAGGGGAGGGTCCTGATCCTGGGTGTGGAAGAGCAGAGGCAGAGGTGATCTTCACAATGGTCCTGCCACATGGTGACTGTCTAAGAGGCCATCAGGCATTTCTCAAGACAGAGATAAACGTCTCACTAGCATAGTGCTTGTAATTATTAGGCTAAAAGAGTTTATTTCCTTTCCATCCCGGAATTATGATTTAGAACACCTTCTTCCATTGCTTTGTTCTTTCTCATAGTTGGGGAGTGAAAGGAAGAACACATCCTGCCACACCTATATGGAGCTCCTCCGACCCTGTCTGTACTTACCTACATGGAAATCTCCACTTCCACAGGCATAATTAGCTGGTAGATAGGAAGAGGCTAAGGGATTAAGGAGTCACTTTTGGGCAAAATATATGTTTGTCAATATTGTTCATAGGACTTGCTGCTCAAAGAAGTTGGCAGGCCCAGTGATGGGATATTAAAGAGCATTCACACAGAAATGATTTTAACTGTGATGCAGGCATAGAGATTAAACTATAGTGAAAGCAGCAACACTTTAGGAATTTCTTTCATGAGAACAATTCCTCTAGTATCTGAACCATTTTGGTTCTAAAGCTTCTTTCCCACTCACTGGATGGGCCGAAGACATTCCAAAAAAAGTGCCTCATCCTCTGCCTCATCTACGCCCACTGTTGTCTTAGGGGAACTCTCAGCCTCCACCTCTGACTTTGTCTCACCCACTCTTCAAATCCTGTTGTTACTCTCTGCCCATTTCCTTGGACTTGATGTTTAGGACTTGCCCTCATTGCCACCTTACTTGAGCCATGGATTCAGATACCAGTTGCCCCGTTTCCTGATTCCTAAAACCTAAGACAAACCCTACTGTCTATTTCCTCCCCCTCAACTACCACCCCAAACCCAAACTCCAAGAACCAATCTAAACCAGAGCTTCTACTCTAAGCTCCAACCCCCAAACTCCATTTGTCTGAGAAGGCAGGCTTGTCAGCCAGCATACTTAGAGCCTCATAAAAACAAGTAGGAAATCTAGCAAAAGGCGGTATATAGACTTTGCTGGAATTTAAAAATGTCTTCTAAGCATTAAAACTATAATACTTTACCATATTCTCTTGATTTAATTGATTTAATTTTGCTGTTTTTTTATTCATTTATCTCTCCGTTCTTCTAAGCTTTGGAATATTCAATCCAAGAACCTTTTATTTGAAGATCTATAATTTTCTCGTTAAACAAGGAATTCTTCAGCAAAAATTAATAATAGATGCTATTCTCAAGTAGACACTAGGTGGAGCTTGTGAATTTGAAGGAAATTTTAAGACTGTAGTTACTAGTAACAAATCATTTAACTCAAGAAAATTGAAAAATATTTAAGTCAAATTTATTTTCATTAATTTAAACTAAAAATAGGGAAACATACGACAATATAATGCTTTTTATAAGTATATATAAAATCTAGAATAATTTTTAAAAAGAGATAAATTTTGAAGTAAATAATATTTTTTCTCCTCAACAGACTCTCCAAACCCCATAGCCAAAGGAGGAAAATGAAACAGGAAGCAGTTTCAGAAGAATACTAGCTGGGGAAGACCAAGATAGGGCTGCAGGTTTTTTTTTCTGGTTGGGAAAATTAAGTGTATTTTTGAGACAGAGTCTTGCTCTGTCACCCCAGCTAGAGTGCAGTGTCGTCATGGTAGCTCACTGCAACCTCAAACTCCTGGGCTCAAGCAATCCTCCTGCCTCAGCCTCCCAAGTACTACAGGTGCTTGCCATCACTCCCAGCTAACTTTTCTATTTTTTGTAGAGATCGGGTCTCTTGGCTCTTGCTCAGACTGATCTTGAACTCCTGACCTCAAGCCATCCTCCTGCCTCATCTCCCAGATTGCTAGGATTACAGGCCACCGCGCCTGGCCTGAAGTGGTCTCTCAGAGTGCAAATACCTTGCATCTATAATACTTCAACTTCTAGATTGCCTACTTCAATTTTGGGAGCAAATAATTCTAAAGAATTTGATTGCTTGTAAGCAGGGAAGAGGTCACACATTGCTAATAACAGCAGATAAAATCTTTTAAAAGTTGTTTTTTGTTAGTAAAATATTTGGGGAAGATTTTTTTTATGAGAATCAAGCTTAGATTTATAGACAGCATCTGCATGATTCTTGGAAGTTAAATTTGGAAGATAGAAAGATAGATTTGGCATAGCATACAGACAACATGCTCTAGGCTCAGAAGATAGAATTCTGATACTGATGATGATGTATTGTGTATGTTCACCCTGAAAATCACAACTTTCTGCTGGAGTGTATCTATTTGTGAGACTGTAAGTGAGGTCTCATCAGTGCTTCCATTTTTAGTTGGCTGTAGAAATGTCATCCAACATGAAGCTTGACCTCCCTGTATGTAGTTCAGGCTGCCTTTAAGTCCAGGTCAGGAGTTATGGAAAGCAAAAAGCCCTGGACAACTCACCATTGGTTTAGTGCTATTTTGAATTCTGATTTCCTTCCCCAATCTGCCTGTTTCTATTTACTTTTCAGAGTCCTGAGATATCTGCTCCATACATTCCGTCCAGAGTATTTAGTGGCATTCACTGGAGAAACAAGAGCAGAGATTATCCATCTTAACTGGAACCAGATCTGTGGATAATTTTTTAAATCCTGATTTTCTTTGTCAAATGATAAGTGGAATGAACTCTGACTTAGCTTATTTCACACAATTATAAGAATTTAGGAAGCAGATAAACTAGCTGAATTTAATATGAGAGTTTAATTACTTCATAAAAATGTATTGCAGTATTTTTATGATGAACTTCAAAGAAAATAATTCTTAGGTTTTATGCGAAGGGAATTTTGATCAGAAATATGCAGCCTTTTGCTGTTTTATTTACCAAAATGGTTAGCTAGAAGCAGGCAGCAGGTCTGAGTTTTAGAAAAATCGGTATTACAAACCAATTGATTTCTCTTTGACATCATCAATATGTAAAGATACAGATGAAATAATTGTTTTGTTTAATAATAATAAGTGTTTAGATTATAAATTTGCTTTTATTTATTTTTTTATTATTATTCCAAGGTATTGTGAGGGTACAAACATTCTAGTTACACGGGGAAGGCAAATTTGCTTTTATTAAATAAAATTAAGCTTCTTTTATTTTGGACCTTTATATGAATTAGCAGCAAAACTGGTTCTAGCTCTGGAGATGACTACACAGCATGCTTCAAATATCTGTTTTTCAAATCTATCATTGATAGGGATTGGAAAGTAAAATTTAATTTAATAGGCTAGAAGGAGAAAAAAACATTACTGTTTTGTTTTATTTGCCATTTCTATTGTGTAATACATTTAAAACTTAGTATATAGAGCTAATATTTTTACTTCTTCCTCTTTACCTACTTTTGTGAAATACATGTAGCAAGAAATAGGGTGTACATCAAGATTCCATGACTTCTACATGGTATTCACAGCAAAACTTTCAGTCAAAGCCAGCTTCTGGGACCTGGCTAGCTAGGATAGTACCAATGGATGATATCCTTGTAAGCTGTGGTGATGGTTGGCATAAAAAGTGACAGGGGTCCAGGCACAGTGGCTCACACCTGTAATTCCAACACTTTGGGAGGCAGAGGTGGGAGGATCGCTTGAGGCTAGGAGTTCAAGACCAGCCTGAGCAATATAGCAAGACCTCGTCTCTACAAAAAATAGAAAAATCATCCAGAAATAAAAAAAAAATCACAGGGTGTACCTGTAGTCTCAGCTACTAGGGAGGCTGAGGTAGGAGGATTGCTTGAGCCCAGGAGTTTGAGGCTGCAGTGAGCTATGATGACACTACTGCACTCTAGCCTGGGCAACAGAGCAAGACCCTTCTCAAAAAAAAAAAAAAAAGTGACAAGGAAGAGCCAAGCAGTGATGATTCTCTGCTGGTGAATTTATAGTACATAGGAGGACATTTTACATGTGATTTTGTTTAGTTAATGGTATTCTGAGTAATGTGTGGAGTTATGGAAATTGTTGATTCCAAATTTTGACAAGGATGTAACAATAGTACGTAGTACATTTTTTCAGTATTCTTCCATTTTTGCATCCATTACTCTATGTGCTTTCACAGCCACCTGTGAGATACATAGATCAGTCATGAGTCATTCTTTTTATAGATGAAGAAAACTGAGATACTGGATGTTAAGGGATTTGCTCTAATTTCCTTCAGGTACCTCAGCTGGACTTGCTCTTCCCATTCCAGTCTCTGAAGTCTCTGAACATGTCGTGTGATAAGATTGTGAATGAGCCATCCTCACTGCCTACTTTCTGCTACATTATTTGCTGTCTTAATGGTAATACTCTCTTGAAAAATTTCTAGGCATGAGAGGATGCATACCAGAAGACCCTATCGTGTGGAGGATGCTGACAAATACTGCCTTGAGGATGATTTGGTCAATCTAGAGGTCCTGGATGAGGTACTAAATATTTAGTAGACAATTCTCATTGATGGCATTTGTTTCATGTGAATGATCTGAACTTTCTCTTGCAGACCATGTTCTCCTAAGGTCATTTGAAAATTTAATTGTTTGTATAGCCATGGGGTGAAGCTCAGGGAGCATTCAGTTGCTGTGACTATGACCTGTGTTGTGTTCATTTATAGATCCTAGAATTATGAAGAGAAAAGGATTTGAATTTTTCCAATAAAGCCTTTTACATCATAGGCCTGAAAGATAGATTTTATCAGCTAAAATTATTTTCTGTTTAATAAAAATTGCAATTAACCCTTAAGTTAATATAGTTCTTCATAAAGAGGACCTTCATTTAGGGAAATAGTGGAGTTAATATAGCTTGAATTTTAAATTTGAAAACTGTGATAATCCCATTTAAAATATGCATGTTTAATAGAGCTGTTAATTGTACTGGATATGTTTATACTGAGTCCAACTCTGGGGATTTTTAGTTTCAATGCACGAATCACTAAAGTATAATATAAAAGTGTTCAGTTCTAGTATATATTCCTACCACCTAGATTTTACATGTAATGCTTTGAGAAATGAAGTTACCATTTTATCAGTGCTTTATCAAGAGGAATGACCTATTATATAAAATTCTAAATACAACATTTTTATTGGTTGTGACAAGTTTTTTTCATAATAATAAATAAAAACTGTGTTGGATACCTCAATGCCTTTCAGTAAGTCCTTAGTAGGCCTAATTCCGTAATATATTCTGATTTTCTCTTCTTTCAAGGTAAATATTGGCATCATTTTAATGATTAAGGATCATTATGGTGACTATATAATTCAAATAGACTACTTTTATCTTTTAGAGAAAGATATTCTTATAAGAATAAATTTATTGTCATTTTTAGAATCTCTCTTTTGATTGGAAATAACGTTTACTCTCAATACCATTTATCCTCTTAGGATACCATTATCCATCAGTTGCAGAAACGTTATGCAGATTTGCTGATTTACACATATGTTGGAGACATTTTAATTGCCTTAAACCCCTTCCAGAATCTAAGCATATACTCTCCACAGGTAAGGGATGCTTTAAGAGCAGATTGCTCCTTAATTAAAGGAAATTAAAAATCATAAAGACAAATGAAAAGAAGGAGAAAGTAAGAATAAAATTATGCTACCCTAGAGGTGTATACCCCAAACTGCAGACAATAATGCAACACAAATGGAATTCTTACACTTTGGGGGTAACTTTTTAAAGCAAGCTGTAACAATAGCTAATATTTATTGAATGCTTATTGCATGCCAGGCACTGGGTCACTTCACTTACTTCTCGCAACCCCGTGGGACAGATATTGTTGTTAAGCCTAGTTGGCAGATGAGGAGAATTACCACAAAGTGAACTCCCTTATACAAGCCCACGAAGGCAGTCAATACAGAAGCAGGATTTGAACTCAGACCTGCAGACTCCAGTGCCTGTGCTCTACAGACTTCCTGATGCAGCAAGTCCCCTAATAAGTGACAAAGTCTTGGGTAACAAGTAATGAAGCACCAGATGGTCCAGTGGAGCATTAGAAGTTTCTTTTAAATTAATTATTTTTTCTTCAGTTTTCCAGACTTTATCATGGAGTGAAACGTGCCTCAAATCCCCCCCACATATTTGCATCAGCAGACGCTGCTTACCAGTGCATGGTTACTTTCAGCAAAGACCAGGTAAGAACTCACCTTTCTTTCCTTCCAGTCACACAGCAAGACATGTCCTAGCTTCCTCTTCAGCTTATAAGTCTTTCTGAAACCTTTCCATTCTGGTTGCTGATGCTGACCCAAAGAAACAGAAAATGAAATAGCAGTACGGTGGAACTGGAACACTGATAAAGCCATAGTAGCAGGAGAATGTGAAAACCCTTTTCAAGAAAAATGAAACATGCACATGAAGAGCACTCATTTTCTCTGATAAAATGTAATAAAGATATTTCTAATACGAATATAATGAGAACATAGTGCAAACATTACCTGATTACATGGCAATGATTGTAATAAAAACAGGACATAGAATAGCATAAGTGAAATTCTTTCCTATTAAGGTCTCGGAATTTTCATGATCTGGTCCTTTTTGTATGAAATATTGCACAGATTGACAGTGATCATACACCGCACCATTTAGCTGCTGAGAAATTGTGATGGATTGGGTAAAGACTGAATAAACTTTAAACTCAATGCTAGTTAAACCAAATTTTCCTCATACATTTTACCTTTCTAGACTTCTAATTCACAGTGGTGACATATCCAACATTTGACCCCTCCTTTACTTTCAATAGATGGGCATATTTTCCTTTGTTTCTTTATTCTGTTTGAAATGGAAGTAATTTAATCTGGCAAGCAAATTTTATGAGTGAATTACTGTGCGTATTTCCTGAGACTTGTAAAGTCCCAGTTTTGGGGTTTGTTTGTGGAATAGATGAGATTATAACAGTGCAAGTTACAAAGTGGAATACGTGGATTCACTGTAGGTTGGAAGCTTGGCTTCTCCAAATTCTTACCTTTCCCAGAGATTTGTGAAAGGTCCATAGATTTCATAGAGAAGAAGTAAATGGAAAGAAATATATGTGGTTCTCAAGTTAAAAAGTTGCCACACCGTGTTGTCTTTTTTCTAACATCACTTCTGACATCAAATGTGTCTTTTTCAACACCAACCAATTCTCCAACACCAACTGGGTGTCCAACAATTCAATTTAGTCCTGACTCTAACTACCTAGAGTTGGTGCAGACTCCACAGATTAGGGGATCAGTCCTACAAAACTCTTCCCACTTTAGATGCCAGCTACAAATGGTGTATCCAGGCTTCCCACACTTCTATCCAGACAAATACAAATTCAGAAGTTCCCACAACATCCCTCATGTTTGATAATTCACTAGAATGACTCACAGAACTCAGGAAAACTATTTATTTATGTTTACTGGTTTATTAAAAGGGTATAACTCAGGAAAAGCCAAATGGAAGAGATGTATAGGGCAATCTATATGGGGTCGGGGGACATGGCACACAGCTTCCATGCCTTTTCTGGGTACAGTCCCCTCCCAGGAACTCAATGTGTTTACCAATTGGGAAGTTCTGTGAATCTTTTTGTGTAAGAATTTTTATAACTCAATTTCTAAGCCCCCTCCCCTTTCTGAAGTAGGGAGGTGGGGCTGAAAGTTCCCACCCTCTAATCATATATTTGGTCTTTCTAGTGACCAGCCCCCATCCTGAAGCTGTCTAGAGGCCCTACCTTGAACCCTCTTGTTAGCAGTAAACTGAGATATGGTTGAAAGGAACTCCTTGTGAGTAACAAAAGATGCTCCTATCATTCCTATCACTCAGTAAATTCCAAGGATTTTAGGAGCTTTATGCCAGGAACCAGAGATATAATTTTATTATGCCACACCCACTAATTTCCTTTATACATAAAGAGTTCCTAGAAATGAATGATAAAAAAATCAATACAATAAAAAGTAAGAAAAGGATATGGACGGGTCACAAAAAAAGAAAAGCTTCTTAAGCATATGGAAGGAGGCTCAACCTCACTCATAATTTTAAAAATACAGATTAAAACTGTACTGAAGTACCATTTTTTACCTATCAGATTGGCAAAAGTCCACCATAGTCTGTTGGTGAGGCTGTAGGAGAGCAGGCACTCTCCTATATTGGTATAGTCCTTAGGGGAAAAATTTAGTAGTCTCTATCAGATTTACAAATGTATTCAGCTTTTGATCCAACATCACCATTTCTAGGAATGTATTCTGCAAACCTGCATATAAATATAATGACTTATATATAAGGTTATTCATTGCAACATTATTTGTAATAAAATAATAAAAAAACTCAAGTATCCATCAATATGGGACTGGTTAAATAAATTATAATACATCTGTATGATGGAACCATAAGTAGCAATATAAAAAGTTAAAGAAGCTCTCCCTGTACTGAAATGGGAAGATTTCTAAGATGTATTTCTCAGTGAAAAATTAAGGTGTGCAGTAGTAGATGTTACATGAAAACCACAGCTAAACACACAGGTTGTTTCTGTGCTATGAATGCTTCATCTGACATTCCATTTTCTGTGTCAGTGCATTGTCATCAGTGGAGAAAGTGGCTCCGGGAAGACAGAAAGTGCCCACCTGATTGTTCAGCATTTGACTTTCTTGGGAAAGGTATTGACTAACCTGCTTTATGTATCAAGTTCCTACAGAGTAACTGCATATTTTACAAATGATGAAAGTACTGTTTTTTTTTTTTTATTAGGGGTTACATAAAAACATTCCATCTTTGTTATGTTTGCCTCCTGGTAGCAAGGCCTCTTACGATGTCAGCATGCTCTCCTTCTTTCACATAGGGAGGAGAATAATGCCAGCATGAGTTTACTAGTTTATTGGCAATTAATTTTCATGTTTTCAATGTAATAGCCATTAAGTAAATAAAAGTGGTTAAGCACTAGGAAAAGGATCAGGGAGAGCCACTACAATGATTAAAGGGATGGAAAATAGAAATCTTTGAGCAAAAGATGAGAGAAATGAAAATTTTTAGAAATGAACATTTTTTAATGGACATTGAAGGAATGACTTCAAAAATAATCTAGTGGTGACTTATACTCAGAATTAGTGTATCAGGTGACTAAGAAAGAATTTATGGAATTGTCTTATAGATAAGGTTTATTGAATATTATAATAGATGACTGAGAAAAGTTATGGGATCTGTTTAAAATTCTGTCTAAACTGTTTAGGCATTTCATTTGTCAGGGATTTTAAATGAAGTGTTGTTGGATTTAAAAACTGCTGTTCTAATCTAGCCTAATTTGATTCATATGCACCTGGGGACATGCTCATCTGAGAAAAGATGCTGGTGGTTGACGCTAATTTCCCCCCAGATGGAGCTCTTTGTAAAAGGACAATGTGAATTTGGGTGGGCAAGGGGGGAGTGCCTGGCAACTTTGCTGGAGCAATGTTTCCAGAGGTTCCTCTTGACTGTTCTCTGTTTGGCACAGGCCAATAATCAGACCTTGAGAGAGAAAATTCTACAAGTCAACTCCCTGGTGGAAGCCTTTGGGAATGCATGCACTGCCATCAATGACAACTCGAGCCGTTTTGGAAAATATCTGGAAATGATGTTTACACCAACTGGAGTTGTGATGGGAGCAAGAATCTCTGAATATCTCCTTGAAAAATCCAGAGTTATAAAACAGGCAGAGTAAGTGCACTACTTTATTGCTCTGTTTTTGCTCTGCAAACTAGGAGGCTTTGGGAATTTTATTAAATAATGGTTCCATTTTTCACCCTTGTCCTTGACATTTCCCAGCTTCTCCAAGAGCAAAGGATTATTTAAGCAAAATAATATTTAGGCAAAAAAATATTAAAAATAATTATTTAAGCAAAGGATCAGTGGTAGTCTTTGACATAAAAGATGTTAAGGGGCAGAGTATGAAGGGCCAAGGTGGGTGTGCTTTTGGGATAGGTATGCCTCATTTTCTTGTTGGTTGTGTCAGGTAGAATTTAGCAACATTGCAGACACTTCTAAAAATCATTAGGCCCCTTAAAATTGAATTTGTCTATTAAAAAAAAAAGTGCTGAAACTATTCCACATGTTAATTTTGTCCCTAGATTGAGAGAAAAGAGAGAGAGAGAGAGAGAGAACTCCCAGTTATTCTATTTTTAAGGAAAGCAGTATGATAACAGTAATCGAAAGCATGGACTTTGGTGGGCTCAAATGCTGGCCCTGATACTTACCTGGGACATTTCACTAACTTTCTCTGTGCCTTATCTGTGAAATGGAGATGCTGCTAGTATAGACCTCATGGGTTTGTTGTGAGGATTAATGAATTCATTTATATAAAATTACCTAAAAGAATGCCAGGTATCGTACATACTCTCCGAGTATTAGCCACTCTTCCTATTACCATTATAATAATAATTACTATTATTGCCAGACATCAGAATTCCTCAGGAGTATGACTCCATTCATACATATCAGTTATTGAATGCCTGCTGTGTGCCAGTGCTGTGCTCTCTGTTGAGGTTGCAAGAGTAAACAAAGTAGAAGAGGTTTCCATTTTCATGGAGCTTGGAGTATGTGGTGTAGGGGGGAGGAAGTGGGGGAATCATAGGCATTAAACAAGTAAACTTAAATGCGGAACAATTCTGATAAGTACCGGGAAGCAACGTAGGTACTACAAAGGTGAAACAAGAGAAGGGACGGGCAAGTAACCTAGTCCAGGAAGAAAGAGGGCTCCCTGTGTATGAAACATGTAATCTGACATCTGAGGCTCACTGGGAGTTAGGCAACAAGGTGGGGACAGGGCAGGGAGGGAGAGAGTGGCAAAGATGAGATGGCAGGTGATGCAGGTCTTTGGAACCAGGCTGAGGATTTTGAACCTTTTTCTAAAGGCAATAGGAAGCCGCTGAATGTTTTCAAGCAGGGAGGTCACCAAATCCAACTTGCATTTTGAAATGATCTCACTAGCTTCAACGGGCAAATGGACTGGAGGAGATGCAAGAGGAATTGTGCTGATACCGTTAGGAGGCTGTTGCCAAACCCACTTGAGAGAGGATGTTGGCCTGCACTAAGGTGGTAGCAGTGCAGGTGGAGAGAAGCTGAGCCGTCTGAGAGACACTGTGCAAGTGGAATCCACAGGACTTGTTCTGAGTTGAGAACTCAAACGTCTTTCTCTGTCATGCACTTGCAGTTTCCTCAAGCAGGGACTGGTGTGAACATTAAACAAATGAACAAAAAGATAGAGTGAGAGTCATTTAAGCTTCCCTGTGGCTTCTTGATTAATTTTATGAGGTCCTCCAATTCTTTCTCCCCAAATTAGGATGATTTTAAAGTTTAGGGAGCTACCTCTGACAGAATGAAAAGAATAGTGTTCTGTGTTCAAATGTAAAATGGTCTTTTACAAAGATGTGAGGTTGATTCCACTCACAGCTATGTCACTTGTGATATGTCACTTATTAACATAAATATCCTTATCCCTTGATTTCCTCATATGCAGTATGGGCATAATAATGCCAACTTCACAAGGCTGTTATGAGAATTAAATGAGATGAAGAGAAGATGGGCACTGCAAGTCCTGTTCATCTAACCTTTGTGGTTCAGCCCACTTCTGGGCATGCTATAGAGTCCCCCTTAGGGCTGGGTATGGTCATGTGACCAGTTCTGGCAAATGGGCAGGTAATGACAACCCTCCAGAGTCTGGCAAAGTGTAAGGTGGTGGCTGTCCCATCAGTGACTACAATGAGCACAGCCCCACTGCTCACCCCCCGGGGACATTACTCTGAGCAAGAAGTGAGTCTTTGTTGAGTTAAGCCACTAAGATCTTGGTACATTTGTTACTGCAACAAAACCAAGCCAATGCTGATAGATGAAGGGATGAAAATCAAATTGAATTTATGCTAGGGATGGATGTTGGCAGGAAAAGCATGGAAGCATTGAGAACTAGAGGTATCTGCAGAAAAACTGTAGGAAGGTCAGACCAAGATGAGTCAGCCAAAGTCTGCACGTTTAATGGAGGTTCAAGAACAAGCGATATTCATCCCAGGCATACTGGTTCCTGTCTCTGTGAATGGTGCTAGCATCACTAGATACTCAAGTTAGAAACCTGGGAGCCAGACTCCAAGTCCCTCTCCCTCACCATCCTCATCTAGTCTATTGGAACGTTCTTTTGGTTGTTTCTCCAAAATATATATAAGCTCACTCTTGTTCTCCGTCACCACTGCCATTACCCTATCCAAGCTGCTGTACTTTCTCAGCTAGACCTCCTAATTGGTCTCTGTGTATCCATCTTGACTTCTTATAATTTAGTCTTCATTCTGCAGCTGGAGAGTACATTTTCTAACACAAGTCTATTCATGTCACACACAGTGCAACCCAGCTCCAGTTTAAAACTTCAAAGAATTCCAATTGCTTAATCAAAAAAAATCCTAATTATAGCCTAACAAGGCCTTGTGTGGGCTGGCCCTGCCTACCTGTCCACCCTCTTCTCACTAGCATTGTTTGGTCCACCTACCATATGTGAGTATTGTGCTCAGAGCCTTTGTGTCTGTACTGCTCCCTCTGTTTGGAATGCTTTTCTTCCTTCTCTTTGTAGCTCCTTCCAGCTCTTTATTATGCTTCAGGGTTTCACTTAAGTGTTATTTTTTTAGAGAGTCCTTCCCCTGACTTGACGCAAGTAACCCACCCTTATTCCCCAACATAATTCTTTATTTCAGCCCCTTGCTTGTTTGTGTCTTTCAAAGCTCTCATCACAAATTTTCTTGTTGTTTCATCTAAACACGTCACTAGAAAGGATGCTCCAAGAGGACATGAAACCTCTTAGTCCTGTGTCTCTGGCCCTTGGCTTAGTACCTGCCTTGATTGGCACTCAATACATCTATTAGTTGAACAGTCATCTTTTTACTATCTATATGTATCCCATAACATCATATTGTATTCCTCAAATATACACAATAAAATTTATTTTAAAAAATGAAGATGAATAAAAAAATAAAAATAAATTTATTAGTTAAGTGGACAAATGAATGAGAAATGGCAAGCAAAGGCATCTAGAATGTAGGGAAGGGACAAAAATGCACCAGAAGAGCTTTGACAAAATAAAAAAACCAAAGGAAGATGAAGGTACCCAGGAGAGCCTGAAGAAAAGGATGGAGGCCATGTCACAGATGGGGACGAGGGGGAGAAGGAAGACAAGATTTCTTTCCACAGAGCTAGATTGGCCAAGAAGAGGATTTGCCAAAATTCAAGAGTATCAACAAAAGTGACTGTCCTCCTCCAGAGGAAAGAAAGGGATCTGGAGCAGTGCTTTTCAAACTCTCTGTGCTGAAGGACCAGTTTTTTTTTTAAATCCCAATCCACTGTGAACTAATACCTTTGTAAAATACAATGAAAATTATTCATCAGAAAAATTATCATACTCTTAGATGTCATCGCAATATCACTTTCTATAAAATGTCTAGGCATGTATTTTCTGGTTCCTTCTATTGTTATAAGCTGATATCATTCCATGGACCATGCTTAGAGTAGCGCCAATCTAAAAGGACTCTGGCCAGGGTGGCTTAAAAGAGGTAGATGGCAGGAGACCAGGGGCACTCATGAATGACATTTTGAATGGCATTTGAAAGAATAACAATTTAGGAGAGTGGAGACCTCAGTTCTGGGACCATTTCTGCTCCCTAATCTTCTGTATGACTGGCAAGCTACTTCCTGTCTCAGGCACCAGTAAAGTAGGGGATTTGGCTGATCTTTCTAAGCTGGACCTCACTGTCTCCGAAGCAACAGGGGCTACAAACAGAAGGCATGCGGCAGAGATGCGTAGGCATTTAGGCCGAAATGGAAAGATTTCAACATGTGTAACCTGAGCTATTTCCTGTAAATGTCCTATTCTCTAAAACCTCCTTCTGCTTTTAGTAAAGTTGAATGTGTTTAATAATGCAGCATTGTGACAATCCCATTACTATTACTATTCTGTAATTAGGAGGTAGCTTATTTAATTGCCTGAAAATGTTAACTTGCTAAGGTATAACATTTTGCACAGAAAGAAAATGGTGTAAATTACTTGGGATGGGGAAGCACAGAATAAGTTATTAATAAAGTCCCTTTTTTTTCAGGGGAGAGAAAAATTTTCACATATTTTACTATATTTATGCTGGTCTTTATCACCAAAAGAAACTTTCTGAATTTAGGCTTCCTGAGGAAAAGCCTCCTAGGTAAGTGTCAGGGGTTTTGATTGTTCATTTTTAATACATATACGATTAAACTTGGAAGTAAATGGAGCTATTCTCCTAACTGGAAACTCACAGTCTGTTTAACTGAAATACCCAGAACAAAGTGGCACGAACTGCATCTCACCATTTGCGTATTCTAGAAAGTTGAAAAACTCAACTCAGTCCTCCGTACCACATTCAACTGCAGTATTAGATGATAAAGGAAATGCCCTTGCAAAGAAGAAGCTCAACTGGCACCTGTCCTGGCATTTGAGGTGCCATTTTCCAAGTCAGTGCTCATTCTGCTTGTTCATGCTTCACTTCATTTAGGTACATAGCTGATGAAACTGGGAGGGTGATGCATGACATAACTTCCAAGGAGTCGTACAGAAGACAATTTGAAGCTATTCAACATTGCTTCAGAATTATAGGGTTCACTGACAAGGTAAGTGATCATCAAGAGAAAAAGAAACTTAAGTGTTAATATTCTTAGATGAATGTGAGTGAAGATGTGGATTTTCTAACTTGAGGCAGGATACTTGCTTTTCAGATACCATGGTGGTCTTGCTACTCCAAGTGTGGTCCAAAGACCAGAAACATTGTCATCATCTGACAGCTTGTTAGAAATGTAGACTCTCAGGTCCATCTAAGAATGACTCAATCAGAATAAACATTTTAGCAAGATGTTCAGGTGAACATCAAAATAGCTGAAGCTCTGTTGTAAGGACCATGTGCCAATGAATTATCATTGTCTTTAATTCACTATGCCTATAATAACAAATATCAAAGCAACACTGCTTTTTCCTGAGTTGAGGGTTGTTCTGACCATTAAAGTGAATTGTGAATAGGAGTACAGGAATATGTAGGTTACACCCAAGCCACGAAAATATATTTATGCAGGTAGCTTCTTGGGAACCAAGACAAATTAATTATAACCCTTTCAACTTCCTTGCAGTTACTTCCTTCTCCATGGTACACAGTTGCACATTATTAACTATAGCTCTAAGTACTGTACTACTCTTATCATCCTAGATACAGGTTGTCTCTATTAAATATATGCTAGGGGTGACAGACAATATTTATACCCCTTGGCTCCAATATTATTCTGTGATACATTATGTCATAGTTTCTGGGCTTCGTGCCATCAATTTTGCAAAATATATAGATTCTTTTGCTTTTCCAACAAAGGGGGTGAATGATTAGGAGGTAGATGAGAGTGTTAAATCTTAAGGGATTAGATTACAAGACACTCCAGTTACCCTAGGACAGCCACTCCAGATAAAGGATTGCTTCTGTAATCCAATGAGTTTGGCTAGCTCTTCCCTCCCCTGCATGGTTGATTTTAGTCATAATAACACCTTTTTTTTCCCCTAGCCAGCTGTTAATTTTCTCTGTCAGCCTCCCACAGATTTTAAGCTGACAGACAGTGGAAAATCCCAAAGGTCAGATAAAAATAAAAATATATTTCCCTTGGCTCCTTAGAGGAGAGCAATTAAACAGGTTCCAGCATTGTTAAAGGACCTTTATGGTTATTAACTTATAGAACTTGTTTTTATCAAAGAAGAGTCAAAACATGGTAGGGATGACAATAGAGCAATTTAAAATCACCTGGGTCATGCCAGAGTGTTTGGAGGCATACTTCATTAAAAGGGTACAGGAACCATAGAGAAGTCAGGGTTAATAATAATTATTAATAGAGTTAATATTTTGCTTTTGGTGAATACAAAGATGGTTACAGAATACCATGAAGGGATTGGTCCTTGCTCTAAAAGAAAGTATAGAATGGTACTGTTCTAATAATAGAAATCTACTGCTAATAATAATAAAACAAATGTTGTTTTAGGATAAACAACATTAAAAACTGTTTTATAATAACAGCATTAAAAGCAACATTAAAAACAAAAGAAATTAAGTACGTTCAGTATATGTCCTTGAAGCAAGCATGGCTAACCTCTGTGGGAAAGAAGTATAATGGAAATGAATGAATGATCGTATGAATGAATATGAAAAGAAAGAAATGTAAAAGATGGTGAGCATTCTTAATTTGTGCCTGGGCTGGACTGCTAACTGAATAACCAGAATGTAATGGTGTGTGTGTGTGTGTGTGTGTGTGTGTGTGTGTGTCTGTCTGTCTTCACCATATCCCACATTATTATAATTCATACTGGAAGTAAAGCAATTTATGTCAGTTAGCAACCTTGGAAATGGAAGGAAGAGGCTGGATCTTGTTTCTCTGACCCTGAATTATGTGGTTCTGTCTCTACAGATAACCTGTTTTCCTTACTTTATGTTGTTCAGTTTACTTTATGTTTATAAACTCAAAGTACTGTAAATAAATTCAGAAAGATTCGTTGAATGCAGTCAGGCAGCAGAGGCCAAATGGCTGATGTAACAGAACTTCTTAGGTTTTTCTGACAGGCATCTCTAGATAGAGCTTAAATGAACTGGTCAATTTGTTAAAATTATGATTCTTTTCTTATAATGTCACTAGTTCCCTGCAGGAATTCCTTTAGATTTTCCCCAAACCCTTACAGCAAAATTATGAGTAGCAAACCTTAGTGTGGACTCAGGAGCATGAATTTTAATTCTGGGACACCAGCCAAAAGTATCTGAAAGAACACTTGACCCTGAATTTATTGTAAAGAAACTTCCCTGGTGGAGGAGTTTTCCACTAATGATGATGGCTCCTTGCACAGGGGTTTGGGGGATTATACTTGAAATCCTATTGTGAAGATTGTATTTTTCAACTTATTTCAGAAGCCAAACCATACTATTTTTGTCTATACTTGTCTTGCTGGTAGAAATTATCATAATATGTTAGATAAATTGAGTTTTAGATGTGTTTATATTTGATGCTAATTGAAAACTTTTTGGGCAGATGATCTATATGATGGTAAAGACTGAACATATATTGCAGATCTCTGGATGCAAAGGTTAGGGAGAAGCCTTTAAGATCAAGGCAAAATTTCTTCCCTCTCTTCAAAATAGATTATGAATTGAGAAAGTACTGCTGAAGAGAGATTGAAGAGTTATGTGTTAAAATATAACTTAGGAGTCTTGAGTTTCCAATGTCTTGACAACAGACAATATGATACCATTGAGTTTTTTTTTTTTTTTTTTTTTTTATACAGAGTAACACTCTGTTGCCCTGGGTAGAGTGCTGTGGCATCAGCCTAGCTCACAGCAACCTCAAACTCCTGGGCTCAAGCAATCCTCCTGCCTCAGCCTCCCAGGTAGCTGGGACTATAGGCATGTGCCACCATGCCCAGCTAATTTTTTCTATTTTTAGTTGTTTGGCCAATTTCTTTCTATTTTTAGTAGAGATGGGAGTCTCACTCTTGCTCAGGCTGGTCTTGAACTCTTGAGCTCAAATGATCTGCCCACCTCAGCCTCCCAGAGTGCTAGGATTACAGGCGTGAGCCACCACGCCCGGCCGATATCATTGAGTTTTAAGAAGCCAAATGTTGTGAGCTTCTGCAAAGGAGACTGAGCAAAGGCATTGGAATATAGCCCATAGGAAGAAGACTCTTCAGCTTGTTCTATTACAATGCTTACAGCAGAACTGGTAAAAAACTAAAGAGACTTACAAAAAAAAAAGACAGTAAAGAGAGACTGGGAGGGGAAGTAAATTCCTAGGGATACCAGAGAAACAATGATCTGCCATCCCAGTCAGCCAGGCAAGGGTGATTTCCTGAAATCAGCACCAGGCTAGCAGAGAAAACCAAGGTTCTTCTCAACTTGCAACTTAACCTCAACTCTATTTAGGGAATACCTGTGTCAGTGAAGAAAATGTCTTCTGAGTAAAAGAGAGATGCATATATCCTGCAATGGGGCTTTGATGGAGAAATGCTTTCTCTTCTCCGCTTTTACTGGTTGAGTGAAAGTGAATTCATACTCATCAACTGTAAATTGAGAAACCCAGTTGGAGGACTTGTTAGTCTTCTTGAGTGAGGGTATTCCATTTTATCAGATATAAAGTTGGAAACTGGTAGAAAGAAAAAGAGGTAGCTGCATAGCTCGATTCTGTAGGAAAGGCAGAGATGCCAGGAAAGGCTGCATAGCAGGAGATGAGGCAAGAGAAAATAGGCAAGGCAAAGAGGGCGAAAAAGCCTTCCCAGGCTGTCTGTGGGGAGAAAAGGAAAGAAGTTTAATCAAGAAGTTTTAGGAGACCAGGTGCAGTGGCTCACGCCTGTACTCCTAGCATTCTGGGAGCCGGAGGCAGGTGGATTGCTCAAGGTCAGGAGGTTCGAGATCAGCCTGAGCAAGAGCAAGATCCCGTCATTACTAAAAATAGAAAGAAATTAGCCGGACAACTAAAAATATATAGAAAAAATTAGCCAGGCATGGTGGCGCATGCCTGTAGTCCCAGCTACTTGGGAGGCTGAGGCAGGAGGATTGCTTGAGCCCAGGTGTTTGAGGTTGCTGTGCGCTAGACTGATGCCACGGCACTCTAGCCCGGGTGACAGAGCAAGACTCTGTCTCAAAACAAAACAAAACAAAACAAAAAAACAAAAAGAAGTTTTAGGGAGGGAGGAGTAATCCCACAGATGGACATATAACTGATTGAATTCTACCATGACTATATAGGGGTGATGTTTTGACCTGAACAGAGAGGTGGATATAGGTTCCTAGGTCAGAAAGGAAAAACCAATTAACCAAGGTTAGGGCTAAAGAAGTCAAGGAGGTGGAATAGTCCAGAAATATAGCATAAGGAGCACCCTAAGGCTAGTAACTCCTTAATGTGCATTGGATACCTCTCTGTAATTTTCTTCACTAAACCAAGGAAGGAGTCCCAACCTGCCATTAACTTCAGTGATTCACATGGTATTTGAACCTAGAAGTTTTTGCTCAAGGTCATAGGTAGTTTTCCACTTTAAATGACTGTCTAGGCATTATGCTGAAGAGAATATTGCCAGAGAAGCAACAGGGTGAGATGCTGGTCTCAAGGATCTGGTCTTTGACAGCCATTTTCTTTGGTGATGATCATCCCAGGGGCGAAATGCCTGAAGGCCTTATGTGGGGAGGTTCTGTGGCCTGTACTGTAATACATGGTGTGTGTGTGTGTGTGTGTGTTTTAATTAGAGGAAATGCATTTTTTTCCTAAGAGTATTGAGAGTTTTAGATAATTTCTTGAGATAACTGCATATAGAAATAGCAGATGTAGAACTAATTGCAAAAGAATCTCTGTTTTACCCTCTGGGACCTGCCTCCATGGGAAGTCACTCTTTGTATTCAGCAAAACTCACACTGTATTGATCAAAGTAATTTGGTGCTGTTATGTTAAATCCAAGCAAGTCCCAGAAAACCCACTTAATAGGTGTTTTGCTTAGCCACTCTTAAGTTGTGTGATTAAACAGTGATTCTTGAAGTAAAAACCATGACATCTTGCCTTTGATTTAGAAGTTGGAAGAACAACATTTATCTCTAGTAGAAGCCTGGTTCAAAATCTTCATTTGTCTCTGTAGCATTATCAGGTATCCAGCAGATGTCACTGTTACAGTCTGTGTTCCTTTTTTTTTTTTTTTTGACTTTACTGAGTAATGTTTACAGGAAGGCTCAATTTGGGGGGCAATGCTTTATCAGTGGTCTAATGACAGTTCCTATTAGTTTCCTGCTATGTATAGCACTAAATCAAATTACCTGCCTGAGTGTTTTTTGTAGAAGTATTTTTTTTATCTATCTATAAGCATAAAATGCAGAAATTTCATGGCTATGTGTTTTATTGTTTCACATACAGAAAATGTAATTTTTTAAATACATAAATATACTTTTTTTTGCCATTAATGGTATTCAACTTTCAATACAAAAATAGGAATTAGATAATCTGAACTTTTTAAATTCTTATTTCTGACACCAAATATGTGGGGCTTTCTTTTACACACCAACAAATACTAGTTGGGTATCCTACAGTTCAATTCAATTCTGACATTACCCACCTGGAGTTAGCATCAGACTCCGCAAGTTAAGGGTTCAGTCCCACAAGACTGCCCAGACTTCAGACACCAATCACCTCCTATATTTCTGATTGACTGGCTATAAATTGGGAGTTCCTCCAACCCATTCCTCAAGTTTGCTAAAATGGCTCACAGAGCTCAGGAAAACACTTTGCTTACTGTTACTGGTTTATTATAAAGGATACAACTCAGGAATAGCCAAATGAAAAAATGCATAAGGCAAGGTATGTGGGAAAGAGTGCAGAGCTTCCATGCCCTGTGAGCACACCACTCTCCCAGCACCTTCAATATGTTTGCCAGCCTGGAAGCTCTCTAAATCCCATTGTTTAGGGATTTTTAGGGAAGTTCCATTACATATTCATGATTGATTAATCCTTGGCCATTGGTCATTAACTTAATTTCTGCCCTTCTTTCCTCCCCAGTGGTTGGAGAAAGTGGGACCTGAAAGTTCTAACCCTCTAATCACATGATTGGTTCCTCTGACAACCAGCTCTCCAACCTGAAGTTATCTAGAGGCCCATCAAGAGTCACCTGATTAGCATAAACTCAGAGATGGTTGAAAGGGGCTTGTTGCAAATAACAAAAGACTCCTAATACCCCTATCACTCAATTACAAGGGTTTTAGAAGCTGTTGTGCCAAGAACTAGAGACAAACACCAAATATAGTCCTTTGGTCTACATGGGGGATTGGTTCCAGGATACCCCCTCCCCGCCATATACCAAAATCTGAGCATACTCAATTCCTACAGTTGGCCCTTTGGAACCCACATATGTGAAAAGTCAGTCCTCCACATATGCAAGTTTCATATCCCATGAATGCTGTATTTTTGATCTCCATTTGGTTGTATAAGTGGATCTGTGCATTTCAAACTCATGTTGTTCAAGAGTCATCTGTATATATTTTTTGTCATATAACAATATAATTTCATAGATAATTATCACAGATAATTTCTAGTGAGTATTTCAAAATATTTCCTGACTTTGTAACTATGTACTCCATCATTTAACTTCAAAATGTTCTAGTAAGTCATCAATGAATGCCCTCCCAAAGATTTCATAAAAACTGTATTCAGAAGAGGTTAAAGTCAAAAGAGGTCTCTTGCTTTAGACAAAAGATTGAATTTGGAAGCTGGTATTAGTTAGGGTAAAAGTCTAAAAGTGGCTTAAAGAGCAAAGAACATTAGTTCTCTCATACATAATCATTCCAGAGTAAGAGGTTCAGGTTGCAGAACAACTCCATTCCATGTGATTGTTGGTATAAAGCATCCTTGTCAATGGCATGGTTGAGGCTGGGTTCCTGGGAGTTCCACACAGCAATGAGAAAGAAAGCGTGGAGGAGGCATTCTCACTCGTGTAAGGGTTGGGCCCAGAAGTAGCCCACATCGTTCTGTTGGCTTCATTGTTAAAATTTAATTACATGGCCAACCCTAACTACAAAAGAGTTTGGGAAATTTGTCTAACTTTGTGCCCAGGAAAAAGGGGAGAATGGACTTAGGTAGACCACCAGCAGTTTATACCACAGGATCGATTCATTGGTTTGATTGGCAATGACCTTCATACATGGTTCTTGATGTCCTTTTCAGGAGGTGTACTCAGTGTACAGAATTTTGGCTGGGATTTTGAATATTGGGAACATTGAGTTTGCAGCCATTTCCTCTCAACATCAAATGGATAAAAGTGAGGTGCCCAATGCTGAAGCTTTGGAAAATGGTAATTCTTTGATGTTACTTTAATAGTTGTTCAAGACTCTGTAAAATATAATGCAGCTCTTGCTGATCCTTCTACAGCTCTGGATGTTTTCTGCTAGTCAGTATTTCCCCAAGGATTGTTAATATACTAATGTATTTTGTGAGTCTCTAAGGGGAGATATTGTCTGCAGCTACTCCTACAACTTATTTGACAAAAAACATGTTCCCCCTCCCTTTTTTTTCATCAGATGCCAATGAAGAGCTTTCAGAACTGTGTCAGTCGGGATGCTTGTCGGGGTTAGGGACCTAGCATTTTTATCTTTGACTCTGAAGTCCCAGGATAGAGCCTGGCACATAGTGAATGTTGAATAAATGCTAACAGACTGAATGAATGAGTGAAGGTCTGGCCACATTCCCTACTGTCATCTTTACTCCTTGTTCCAGCTGCCTCCGTTCTCTGTATTAGCCCCGAAGAGCTCCAGGAGGCCCTCACTTCCCACTGTGTGGTCACCCGGGGTGAGACCATCGTCCGAGCCAACACCGTTGACAGGGCTGCGGATGTCCGAGACGCCATATCCAAAGCCCTGTATGGGAGGCTCTTCAGCTGGATTGTGAATCGAATTGATACACTGCTGCAGCCAGACAAAAACATATGGCAAGTTCCCCGGGGAGCAGAGGCCTGGAGAGAGCTGTCACTGCCCTCAGTGTCTTTTAGATTTTGCAAGTGGAAACGTGTGGTCCTCTCTGGGGGTTTTCTTTAGCAAAGCCCTGAAGCTTTCTCCTTTAAAAAACACAGTGAGATCCAGGAGAGCTGAAGTGTTTATACCTGAGAGGTGAATGATTGATGGAGCCATTAAAATGTAGAGTTTAAGAGAACAGGCTTGGCGGGGAGCTGGACAAACTGGGTCCACACTCAATCTCTACAGCTTAATCAGCTGCATGTTCTGAGTCACAGTTTTCTCATCTGTAAAGTGAGGGTACTAAAATCCTCCTCATAGTGTTGCTTTTAGAATTAAATGAGACTTTTCATGAAAAGTTTTAAAGCACAGTACCTTGCATTATTATTACTACTACTTCTATTATATTACTTTTTCTTTCCTAAGCATTAGTGGTTTCCTATGTTGTAGAAGAACTGACAACATCAAATTGGGAAGAGTACTGCTCCAGTTAAGCTTTGTGGCCAGATAGGTGGGAGAATAAATAAGCAGCAGCTGTAGCCCCTTCAAACAGAGTGGCCTCTCTTTAATCTGTTTTATATATGGAGCTTCTGAGTAAGATTTTAAAGGATTCTACAGCTAAAAAAAAAAGTAGTTGGAAATACTGTTGAAAGATGGAAAGAATAAATTGCTTAAGACACAAACTGTTTCTTCCCTTAGGGCTGGCAAGATGCTGTTTCCCATATGTGGGTGGGTAGATGTGTTGATGAACACTCAGGCACTTATATTCTCATCATCTTGAGATGGATATTTCCTCCCCTAAAGAGTTTTATTCTTCTCTCTCATGCAGCCGTGCAGATGATGGAATGAATGTGGGTATCTTGGATATTTTTGGATTTGAGAATTTTCAGAGAAATTCATTTGAACAGCTCTGCATAAACATCGCCAATGAGCAAATCCAGTACTATTTCAATCAGCGGGTGTTTGCTCTTGAGCAGGTAATCGTGAACTCTGAAGTAACTAAACCTGATGGGGCAAAGGTGTCTCCAAGCTGCCCCCAGTGTGAAGCAGAAACCCTGTTAGGCTAACAGCTAAAAGACTCTAGAGAAAAAATAGGATGAGAAAAAAATAGGTGTCTAAATAAATAAGAAATCTAAATGTAGTCTAAAAAAGTCTTGATTTCTGTGGAAAGGTACATTTCCTCATGAATGGAGCTGGTGACAAGCCAATTATTTAAATCTTGCTTCAAAACTCTTTCATGCATATTTCCCCAAATGCTACATTCTCTTCTATTTTATTTAACTAAAAATATCTATGATTGTGTCCAGAATGACAAAGGATGGTCTTGAATTCAGGACATAGGTTCTTAACTCCTAAACAAGCCATCTCTATTCCCTATGTTCTATGTACCAAATCCCACAGGAACTGGAGGTGTTTCCAGGGAGGAGTGAGATATGTTCTTGGTT
The DNA here is from genome assembly GCA_963575035.1 of Avahi laniger. NCBI lineage: Eukaryota > Metazoa > Chordata > Mammalia > Primates > Indriidae > Avahi > Avahi laniger. Next base: position 66,203 of record CAUYSK010086459.1, on the reverse strand, counting down.
TTCTAGAAACGGAAGTTTTTCCCCTCTGAGCTTAGTGGTAAATAAAACAGGGTGAGAAACTAGTGAACCCACCGGTGGGGGCCCTTTTCCTGCGGCAACAGCCTGTGTAACAGAGTCTGCCCAACCAAACCCTTACTTAAACCCCAAGACTCTCTTCTATATGAAGTAGATACAATAACAAAACATTCTGACCAAGCCTCTTGGATGCAGGAACAATTGTTTTAATTTAGGAGTGAGGACACACAAACTATATTGTGATTAGATAAACACAAACACATTAAGTAAAAATATGAGCATTAGTTGTATCACTGGAGCTGGATAAATCTGAATAGCGCTCCTCTCCCCACTCACCTCGCACGAAACTTGACCTTGTTTCAGTTCAGGGTCCTTTCATTTATTTTTCCTTGTGAAATCTGGGGTTTTTCTAGTTTTCTAGTCATCTAGGTATAGATGACTCCTTCGCAGAATCCTTGCAGAAGAGAAGTCTGCTTTCTTCCTGGTTTAAACAGTATTCACCAAAATAAATCTTTTTTCAGCTTTACTTCCTTTCTACATTAGTTTCTGAATTAGGAGTTACTAAGTCTGTGTTTGAGAGGCAGCTTTTGCCAGCTTCAGCTGCCTGCCATGGGCCACCTGTAAGTCAGATGAAAACACACAGCTTCAACAGTTTTATATGCAGTTTTCTTTGCTACACACATAAAACACGCTATTTTCCACATATACATTCAATGTTGCCAGACCTAGAAAGTTCATGCCAAAGTATCATGGGTGGTCCCAAGCCCAGTTTTGGGCTGGAGAGATTCACAGTCCATTTCCCTCCAGATGGAATATCAGAATGAAGGCATTGACGCTGTACTGGTGGAGTATGAGGACAATCGCCCACTCTTGGACATGTTCCTCCAGAAACCCCTGGGACTGCTTGCACTTTTGGATGAGGAGAGTCGGTTTCCCCAAGCAACTGACCAGACCCTGGTTGGTAAGTACCTTTTGGAAAAAAGGCATATGCATTTAGAACAGAACTTGGTTCATGTCATCAAATGAGTATACTTTAATGAATTTATCCTACATATTTTGACTACCTAGTGGGTTGTAAGAGTACAGACCCTGTTTTTGATTGAATTGAAATGTGCTAGTAGAATTTGCATATTAAAGCAAAGCCATCACCATCCTTAAACCCTCCCCACTGTCTAATTCCTGCCAACACAAATACTATTACCCTATGTTGATATCATTTTTACACCTGCCTCTCGCTTATTTCCCATAACCAGTACTTGCTTCCCCTCCTTTTCGTACACTCACCTCATATCTTCACCTGGACCCTCATCCAACTCTAGTCTGAGTTAGTGCAGAAGGCCTTTCTAGTCTCCTGGCTTCCAGGCTCCTCCTTTCTCCCTCTACACTGGACACCTCAGCTAGTTTATTCTTTCTAAAGCCACCTTCTCATTAGGTTATTGTTTTCTACGGATAAAGATAGGGTACTCCTCCTGGCATCAAAAGCCCTGTATTTTTTACTCCTTTTCCTCTTGAACTCTCCTCCTTCATTTTGAATCTTTAAAGTTTTACATGAGTTTTGTTTCTCACTTGGATTGTGAGATGTTGGGGGGCAATGAAGCCCCAAATCTTGCATCCCTTTAGTGCTTAGCACAATTCCTCACACCTAGTATCCTCTTAACCACAATAGCAACAGCAAAAATTGTTTGTTGAGAGAGAAACAGAAAGTCAGTGGTTTCTTTTTATCTATATTGTCACAAGTTGCCAAAATGAGTTTAAACCAGGGTTATTTGCCTACGGTAGGATATTGTCATGGTTTTATAGCTAACTGGCAAGACCGCTGGTGTCATCACTGTCTGTGCTAGGAGTTCTTAGAAACAACAGGAGAACATGCAATTTGAGAGCACAGCCTGAGACTCAAGACAATACTTAACAACTAAACAAGGACCCAATCATAAATCCCGCCATATGAGCCATCTTTCTCCACCTTTGTACATACAATGAAAATATCCTACTGGTCTGAGAGACCTTATTCTGATTCACTCATGGATGGAGGAGCATGTTTTTGTATGAAAGAGCAAGCAATTCATATTGTAACTTTCCAATATGAAAATCCACACAGATAAATTTGAAGATAATCTACGATGCAAGTACTTCTGGAGGCCCAAAGGAGTGGAGCTGTGCTTTGGCATTCAGCACTATGCTGGGAAGGTGAGGCGCGTGTGACAGTTATTAGACCTGAATTTGACCAAGGGTAAGCGTCCGTATTACCCTGTCTGTGCTACTCATGAAATTGCTTGCAGATTTCTTTTTCCTTTTAATTCTTCTTGAACACCTAATCATAATTCTCAAACTTTCTCAGTGGTGCTGCTCACAGAAAGTTGTCCCTGGCATAGAAGCAATTTCTCGCTGGGGTGGCCCACAGAGTTGCCATCTGCTTCTCACCTGAGGTTTGGCCCAGAACTGACAGCTCTCCAGAGAGCTAACATATTATAGCTTTTTGCAGTGTTTAGTGGTGAATGTTCACATTCTAAAGTCATTTAGAGATGTGTAGGTAATGGAGGAGGGTTAATATCACAGTGGGACTCAATTTTTAGTACTTTAATCATATGTCTGAGGGCCCCAAAAATGTCCAGATGAAAAGGAAAAAAAAAATCACATCATTATCCAGATGTTAAGCTTTTACAACATTAACTGAAATTTCCACTTTTCATACATTATGCCTCAGTCTCAATTTCAAGTTCCTGAAGCAGATTAGTGACTGATTCAGGAAATTCTCCATTCCTGTAGCCAAAAACTTGTTGCTCATGTTACTCCCCAAGGAGCCATTTGAATTACGACTAATTGGTTTCTGTGGGGTCTGCTGAGGCTCTAGGTCCAGAAAATGGGTAGGGTTCAATAAAAGGCATTTCATATTATTTTGATGATTTAAGACGTATCAAAATTATCTTTCATGTTTTTATCATGACATTGAAACTAATTTTGCCTGAGTAAATGTTGGTTGAAAGGCAATTCTTGTACAGGGAAAAGGGATTGTTTTTCTCTACACACAGTACTTTATGGCATCTATTTTGGATCTTTGTTAGAAATTGTAATTTAATTTTTGCCTTTAAATACTTCATTTATCTTAACATTGATGTCTGCCTGCATATTAATGTCTTCTTCTGAGTCTGGGACACCAGAATCTACCCTTTCCCCCGCCCCATTCTTCTCTCCTGTATCATATTCTCCTCCCCTTCCTCTCATCTCTTTTTCCTTCTCTCTGTCCTTTTATACCTATCTTCTACTCACCTCTCTTCTTCCTTCTTTATTCTTCATCCCCTTTCTTGATTTTAGGGGGGAATAAGGTTTTTTTTTCTCTCTGTTCTCTGTGTCCTTTGCTGAATTTATTTGCCATTCAAAGATGATTTGGTAGACAAGGGATTCTCTGAACTAGCTCCTCTCTGTTCTGAGACCCAAGAACTGCTTAGCATCCTTGAGTGATCACTCAGATCTTGTGAGTACCTTAGGAGGCAGTGAGAGTACAGTGGTTATGAGCATGGAGTCAAACTGCCAGGGTTTTGTTGCCTGCCTACCACTTGTGAAATGTGTGACCATGGTACGTTATTTAGCCTCTTTTTAAGACCCTGTTTGCCCACCAGTAAAATGGAGATAATAGTGTTTATCTCATAGGACAGATGCTTTGTACATAGTGAGTGTCTAATATATTTTAATAATTATTCTTTTGTGATATATCTTTGATAGGACTCTATTTGTCGAAAAGCAACTGGACAAGAAATTAAGATAAACTGACCTGTCAAAATTATAATTTTTCCCCCTTATCTGGTGCTCTGGATTTAAAACCATGACTATATCAAGATAAAGTCTATATAGAGGTCAATTAGTGACTGACCAGACAACGTGCCAGTGTCACCAGTGATGGACAGTTGACTCGGCTAACTTGCTGTTTGCTATTTATATTGCAGGTATTATATGATGCTTCTGGGGTTCTTGAGAAAAACAGAGACACTCTTCCTGTTGATATTGTTGTAGTCCTGAGAACGTCAGAAAACAAGCTTCTTCAGCAACTCTTCTCAATCCCTTTGACCAAAACAGGTACCCTGGGAACCGCTTGCCAGCCCTGGTCCTGATGCTTGTACAAGATCAGCTGGCATTTTCTAGTTAGTGTCTAAATACTGCCAGGGGTGCACTACTAACATGGAACTTCCTTAAGCGGTGGTAAGGTCTAAGTTCAAGAAAAGGAAAGTGATTGTTTCTTTTGTGATTTAATTGCATAGCATCGGTAGGTACGTACACAGACACATGCATACACTTCCCATAACATCAACTCTTAGACTTCTCACTTGCTCTATCATTTTTCATTCTTCATTTATAAAACCATATGACATCATTAATTCATGCTAAGCACTCTAGAGTAGTCACAGTTTACTTCGACTTACTGGGAAGATTACTTCTAGTCACGTATGATTCCAAGTGAAAGGAATGTGGTGAATCAAAGGCCTTCTGATCATGGGATCCTCAAAGGTTACCCGGTCCAACTTCTCACGCCATCATTGATCCACCCCACCACTCTCCTAACAGGCTTGGAACAGGTCTATCACTGGCCTGCATACATGGCCTTTGCCTACCTACAATCAACTTCTACTTAGTTGCTCTGTCAGTCCTCGTGCCAGAAGCAGGAAACTAGGGCCAAAGAACAGAACTTCCAGGTCTCTGCTGTTTTGCCAAATGCATCCTAATTGGGTCAAGCTCCTTTGATTTACCTGGGATTCTGCTGCTTTTGTCTGGGCAGCCAACTCAATCTTCTCACAGTTCTACTCTCAAGATCTTTATGTTTTTGAAGCTATGTCTGGAAACAGCAGTGGTGTGCTTTTAAGAAAAGGAGGGAAAGTCAGAAGCAGTGGCATGTGCCTGTATTTGGAGCTACTTGGGAGGCTTGAGGTGGGAGGATCATTTGAGCCCAGGAGTTTGAGACCAGCCTGGGCAACATAGTGAGCCCCTACCTCAAAAAAACAAAAACAAAACAGGAGGAGAAACCTCTATATTAATCTCTCTTCTTTTCATTATTTTCTCTTCTTCCCACATCCCTCTTGAAATCATTGGCATCTGTGGCTAGCATGGGACCTTCGCATGCTAAAAGAGAGTAGCTGCCACGTCTGATTTTTAGCAGCTTACAGAGGAATGAAAAAACTGACTAAGAAAAAAATCCACAGCCTGCAACTTTTGTTTCATCTTAACTTGGAAGGAAAGTTGAAATCAGGCTCTTAACTTTCTTCAAACATGCTCCTATAATAAAACTAGTAGCAGGGTGCCCATCAGAAGGCTGCCCTCCAGCTTTCTTTCCAGACCTTCCTTAGGGCAGCCAGAATTTAATTCATTATGGATGAATTAATGCTGGGGAGCAGGTGTGGGCAGGGCTAGCTGGGGAGCAGGTGTGTCTCCTCACCAGAGACTCAGAAATGTAGGCTCCTTATCAGATGACTTCTGTGCAGAGGCAAAGAGATGGCCATTATTGATAGGGAATGTACTCTCTGGAAAAAAAAATAAACCCAAATAATTCTTCAGCTGCCATTTACACCCTCCCATAAAAATGAGTAACTACTTGTCAAATCTGTTTACAGCTTTGGAATTTCCAATTTTTCAACCTTTGGCAAAATAAAAACAATTTCATGACTCAGACCACTAGGTGACGCTGTGCAGAAAGTAAGGCTCTGCAGCGAGCCCTGCTCCCCTCGCCTCGCCTAAACGTGGGGGAGGAATGGAAACAAAGAGACAGCCGCCGCCGCTACGCTGCCGCTTTTCTTTTTTCTTTTTTCTCTTTTCTCTTTTGCTTTTTTTCCCAAAGAGCTTCCCTCCTGTCTTGTAACTCTTTCTGAGTCTTGTCTTGAAACTACACACCACACCACCTGATGGAAACAAAAGGGGAAAAATAAAATAAGACTAGAAACAAACGTGCTATGCTGCCAAGCTTCCTTATATTCCTGAGTTGTACGTTATATATAATAATTTCTTTGGAAATCCTAAGCTTGATTTTCTCCACATTTTGAGTATAATTAAGAAGGCACAAATAATAACCATGATTCTATTTTCTTTTTTGGGAATTATTTATTTAAAAATGCATTCAGTCAACGAATGTTTATAAAACAGCTTCAAGTGTTAGGGCACTATTTAGGCAACAAGGGGGATGTAGAAGCAAAGGTAATGTGGCTTTGCCTTAAAGCAACTAGACCTTTCTTTTACCTTCACGTTGTGTCTAGAATTGGGCACTAATTTATCTTCTTATGACAGTACCTGCCCTGCAACCTCAATTCTAAAGTGATTGTGCATCCTGTGTTGAATGTCAGAGTATTAATAAGCTTCTAAATTTTAAAAACATCCACAGTCTATATTTTTTGGTTTTATTGTATTACAGCCTTTGAAGGTGGGAAAACCTCACTGGACAGAAATAGATTGTGCTGTTAATTGCAAATACTTGTTTCAGGCATGTGCCCCTTTTGAAGGGGCAAGTGGCTATACATCTCGGCATTCCCACTGGAAACGTCACACACATCCTGGCATTTTGGAAAGGAATAGACTAATATTGTCAGTGTACGAGAAACTATTTTCTTATCATTTTTATTTTTATTTCTCCTGCATCAAAACCTTCAATAATTGTTTTATTAAAATTAAATGGAGCACTAGTTCAGTGAATATAAATATTATGGGCAATTACTTTACAGACCTCTTTTGGGGGATGAACTATGGGGAGGAAGGAAAAAGATCAAAGCTGGGGAGCCGGAGGCTATTAGCCACAAACTTAAGAAGAGGGCCATTGTTGGACTCTTCAGTTTCGAGAGGAGAGGGCATTTGTTAAGAAGACCCCTAAGGGATGTTGGCAGTGCTCTGGCTCCTGGTCTTGGTGGTGGTTACATGGATGTTTGCTTTATAGTATTCATTATGTTGTCCATTTGTTTTACATACTTTTCTGCATGTGCACTCTATTTCATAGTAATTTTTACCCTAAAAGATAAAGAAAACCTCTTAAAATGCAAATAAAAACTTTAATTTCTTTATCAAAGGATTCCTTACAGTTAAGTTGAGGTTTCTCCGTAGCTACACTGTTGCTCTCCTTTGCTTTCAAAAGCAGACGTCAGAGAGCTCCAGGCTGACTCTTCTATCCTTTCAAGTTAGCCTGCTCCCTGGGCTGCTGGGCAGGTAACTGTCTCTTCATAGTGGATATCAAAAAGTACAGTCATATGTCAGATAATAATGGGGATACTTTCTGAGAAATGCATCATTAGGTGATTTTGTCATTGTGCAAACATCATTGAGTGTACTTACACAAACCTAGATGGTATAGCCTACTATACAACTAGGCTATATGGTATGGCCTATTGCTCCTAGGCTACAAAATTGCACAGCATGTTACCGTACTGAATACTATAGGCAACTGTAACACAGTGGTAAGTATTTGTGTATCTAAACATATCTCAACACAGAAAAGGTACCATGAAAATATATTATTATAATGTTATGAAACTGTCATTGTATATGTGGTCCAAATGTCGTTGACCAAAACATTATTATGAAGCACATGACTGTATTGGGGCTTGGTTTAATTTCTTATCAAGCTTGAGAGGATCAACCTCTGTGTGTATGTGTACGTAACCATAATATAAAATCAAAGATGATAATCCAATTGGCATTTTCCTGTTTCCGCCCCCCACTTTCCTGTTCATGTACATCGTAGAGTACTGAAGAGATTAAAAACCATGGGGAGTGAAATCAGGAGGCCCAGGGCTGCTGGGAGACAGAGCTCCCTCAGGTTTCTACAGTCTCCATACCCAGCAGCCCCTTCTGCTGGCACAGAAGCATCTGGTGGCAGAGCTGTCTGTGCCTGAGGGGCACACTCTTGTCCCAGGGTTTTCAATGATGATCAGGTAAAGGGAGGCTGATCAGTCAGTATGGATTCTCTCTGTTCTCTTATGCTTATACAACCACCCTTTTGCCTACAAATGGCCTGCTTCAGACATGAGGAACTTTTCTTTGTAATCCTTCCTATTGACAGGAAATATTCTGAAGATTTTATGTCTGAAAATATGATGTGGCAGCAACAGTGCTTTCTAACCCCTCAGCTGGGACTTTTCAAACTGAATGACTGAGGTAGAAAAACATTAAAACGAAAGATGTTATAACAGGGATTCATGGCATATTTTCCTGTTTGGGGAGTATTCTACTTGCTACTAGGAAACTGAGAGAAAAGTTCAAAAGGCTGAGGGAAAGAAAGAGAAAAGCTTTCAAAAAGAACTTGAAAAAGTCACTTGTGTCTTTGAATAATGAATTCTGACTTCCAAAGAGTAGTTTTGGGTTTTTAAAGAAGTTAGGAACTCAGGGGAAACTAGAAAAGTAAGAGTAGCACCAGAGGGAACATTCTCTTAACCTTAAAGTCTAATTTCATTTCAGAACCTAGAACCAAATTTTGCCTCCATTACCTTCTGTCAGAACTCTCAGGTCTCTCCCTTAGAATTTTATTTTCAGTGAAAATCAACAGTAAAATCTCTCTTTGACTTCCATTTGTTCCTCTTTCTATTTGGATAATGGGACAAGATGAGCTCCCACATTATAATATCTGCAAAGAATTACAACACCTTCACTGCTGAAATCCTTGCTGTCAATCATCCGATTCCTGAGTCTGTAACTCCCAAAATGAATGGCATTAAGCTCTTAAGAGAATGCCTTTTGGTAACCATTTCTCAGTTTCCATTTTCCACTTATGGCTACCCCTGTATCCTGACAGTTTAGCAAAAGGGTCTGGCAGATGAACTGAATGTAAGTGACAAAGTTTCAGGGATACAGACATGGACAGTGCCCAGCTCTTCTTGAAATGGTGGCTCTGATGAGCCAGCTCCATCTGGAAGCCCTGGGGAGTGAGTTCCTCCTCACACAGAGACCCGCTTCTTTCTATTTGAGAGTGTATTTCGGTCAATAGACAATTATGCATTTAGAATCTGTCTAGATATGGTGCTAGGCATAGATACTTTCTAAAAGGAATAAAAGGAAGTCCCAGCCAGAATGGGCAGAGACAAATAGTGCCAAATCCCAAAATGTATAAAGAATACACAAAAAATGTAAATTCTGAAGAGGTATGTAAATCAGTAAATGAGGCAATATAAACACTATATTTTAGAAGTAAAAATAGAAGAAAAAGCCAGGGAAATGTCATGGATAACATGGACAAAAGACTTCTTTTACCTAAGAAAGACTTCTTAAAATAGATTTTTTAAAAAATAGGAGATCAGAAAAAATTGGGCAGTCTGGGAGTAATGAGGCTTCTAAGCCACAGTCTACAGCACGGGAAAGAAAGGGAGGTGGAAGTGGGATAATTAAGTGAATAGGACACTGAGGAAAGAAATCCTCAGGCAGGGGAAGAGTGTGAGGAGGAAGAAGATGGGAAAGTGATGCAGGCTACTGAGTCAGGGGTAGCTCCTGATGCTGATCTGAACTGCTTTGGGTGGTCAGGGTGGGCTACTGAAGAGCCCAGCTTTGGGGTGAGAAAGGAAAACTTGAGCAGTGTGTTAAAAAAATTAGTGAGAGCCAAGCTACACACAGACTGTGTGTAGCTGTGTGTAAATAGATACCCAAGAAATAAGTTTACATTTTAGATTTAGATCTAGGATGTTTGAGTTAATTTTTGTATAAGGTAGGAGATTGAGGTTTATTTTTTTTTCATAAGTATGTCCAGTGGTTCCAAAATCATTTGTTGAAATTACTATCCTTTCTCCCTAAATTGCTTTTGTACCATTGTCAAAAATCAATTGGTTATATATGTGTGGATCTTTTTCATTGATCCAGGTATCTATCTCTTTACCAATGCCACACTGTCTTGACTATTGAAACGTTGCAGTAAGTCTTAAAATTAGGTCATGTGATTCTTCCCCAACTTTATTATTCTTTTTCAAAATTGTTTTGGTTATTCTAGTTTATTTGCTTTTGCATATAAATTTTAAATGCAGCTTATCTATGTCTACAAAAAATATTGCTGGGATTTTGACTGAAATTGCACAAAATATACAGATTAATTTAGGAAGAATTGGCATCTTTGCTATGTTGAATCTTCCAATCCATGAACATGGTATGTCTGTTTATTTGGATCTTCTTTGATTTCTTTAATCAGTATTTTGTTTTTGTCAGCATACAGATCCTGAACATGTTTTGTTAGATTCATACCTAAGTATTTCAATTTTTGGAACTAGTATAAATTTTAAATTTGATTTTCAATTGTTTATTGCTAATATGCAGAAATACAATTGATTTTTGTGTATTGACCTTGTCTCCTACAACTTTGCTAAACTCATTTATTAGATCTAGAAGCTTTTTGTTTTATTCTTTTTTTTTTTTTTTGTAAATTCCTTGGGATTTTCTACATAGACAACATGTTGTCTGTGAATGAGAACCCTTTTATTTCTTCCTTTCCAACCTTATGCTTTTTATTTCTTTTTCTTGACTTATTCACTGGCTAGGAATTCCAGTATAATGTTGGATATAATAGAAGTAGTGAGAGAAGACATCCTTGTTTTGTTCCTGATCTTGGAGAAAATGCATTCTCTCTTATTCCTTCTCTCTTCTGTATATCTATTTATTCCTCTCAATTTGATCATTTTCATCAACATAGTATCTTTCATCTTTTTGCTGCTTTTTATGGGTTGAATTGCATCCTGTCCAAAAAAAAATACATTGAAGTCCTATCCCCTAGTACTTCAGATTATGATTTTATTTGGAAATAGGGTATTCACAGAGGTAATCAAGTTAAAATGAGATCATTAGGGTGTGCTCCTAATACAATTTGACCTTATAAAATCCAATCCAATTTTCCCTTTATACAAAGGGAAAATATGAACACAGAGACACACAGAGGGCGAACATTATGTTAAGATGAAAACAAAGTTCAGAGTGATATATCTATGGCATCTCTCACCTGAACACCCTAACTGTACTCTACTTCTCTTCTTGCCTCATATAGTTTAATGGCTAAACTACAGTCTTTTAAAAATATAAATCACATCATGTCACCCCCCTGTTTAAAGCTTTCAGCGGATCCTCATCACATCTAGAATAAAATCCAAACTCCTTTTCTTACCTACAAACTCCCACATGATCCATCCCTGCTTGCCTCTCTGCCCCTACCTCCTTAAAGTCTTTCATTCACTCTGTCTTTATTCTGTTCCTTAGATATTACAAGCCTTTTCCTAACCCTGCTCCAGCTGCTTATTCTGCCTGGAACATTCTTTCCTCAGATCTTTATGGGTCCATGTCTGTCTTGTGATCCATAATTTAGCTCAAGTGTCACCTCCAAAGAGAGGCCTTTCCTGTCTACCCAATGGAAAGTAGCCCCATGCTTTCTGACTCACTCTATCACATCACCTGTTTAACTGTCTCCATCAGGAGCTGACATATGTCTATCTCTATCTCTTCCCCATCCCCAATGCTAGCCTGATAGCAACTTGAGGTTAGAGCCCTTATTGATCCTGTTTACTACTATATAGCCATGACTCAGAGAAGTGCCCAGTGCATAGAAAGTACTCAATAAATATTTGCTAAATAACTTAGGAACTACTGCAAGTTGGAAACTAAAGCTAAAATCCAAGTCTTGACTCCAAATCTAAGGCTCTGTATTAGTTCACTAGGGCTGCCATATCAAAGAACTACAAACTCAGTGACTTAAACAATAGAAATGTATTATCTTGGTTTTGGAGGCTAACAGTTCATGATCAAGGTAAAGACGGAGTTGGTCCTTCTGGAGGGCTCTGAGGGAGAGTTTGTGCCAGGCCTTTCTCCTAGTTTCCAGTGGCATTCTTTGGCTTCTGCACCACCCCTCTCTCTGCCCTCACCTTCACAAGGTGTTCTCCTTGTGTGTGTCTCTGTCCATGTCCAAGTTTCCCCTTTTTATAAGGACACCAATAATAATGGATTCGGAGTCTACTCTAGTCCAGTATTACCTCAGCTAAATTTATTACACCTGCAAAGACCCTATTTCTAAATAAGGTCACATTCTGAAGCACTTAAGGGTTAAGACTTTAACATATGAATTTTCGAAGTGAGACAATTCAACCCATAACAGGCTCTTTCTGAGTTGGGGAGAGGGTTTGGGAGAGTTTAAGGTCCTGGGTAATGAGGCATCACCAAGAAAGAGAGTGTAGGGCTGCCAAGCCCTAAGCCTGTGTGAGCACAGGATCATACTCTTGGGTTTGAATGGCCCAGGCATGAGGGGGTACTGTAGGCTTCGGCGAGACTATCCCTAGTTTGACCTTCATGTTAAGGTCATGAGATTGTCCCTAGAGAATTGAAATTGCCCTCATTTGGGCCAAAAGAGCTAGGGAGTCCCAGTTTCCTTGGCTGGGGGACCTGTGTGTCTGGCTTGCAGGGCAGAAGAGGGTCCACGCTCCCCGATACCTCCCTTGATCTCTTGTGTTACTTCTGAGTCTGGTAATGAAACATGGTTGGTTTGTTTTTTAAATAACTAAGCCTGCCATTGGAATGCATCTTTTCATCACCAGAGACATTATTTTATTAATATCATCACTGTTACTAACTTTTCTCTTTGCAATACTAGAATTTTGCATTGGAATCTAGGGTGGTGCAATTTCCCTGGAAAAGAATTGCCTGGAACTTTTTATTTGTGAAAAATGGCATCACTAGATCTTTGCGAAAGATCTAAAGATCTGAAAAATACAAGAGCTCTCTTTAGACCCATCACGACAGTGAGTGTGTACAATAGGATAGAGACAGGTGCTTTGTCCAGTCCTGTTTTCCTGGAAATAAGGCCCATGGGTGAGAACAACAGTCCCTGCACCACACATTCTAAGTTCAGAAAAGGTCCAGGAGTTGTTGCAAGTTATCTCCATCCTCTGACCCTGGGCCTCATGGGGGCAAAGGAAGAGTATACTTTTACCACACCCATGCTAGGGGAAGGACAGAGTTCTCAAAATAATCACTCATGAAATTTGGAGGCAATTATTTTTTTAAAAAGATATTGATACTTTTGTCCCCTAATTGGATGACTGCTTAGCTAGCAATATGTGTAGCCTTTCCCTTCATAAGGGAAAGATAACTGGAGAGTGAGAAATTGTCATGATGGGGAACTGCCCCCCTTTGTGTTTTCAGTTCTTCAGAAAAATGGAAGATTCCCTTATGAGTCCACAGCTCCATCATTGTCTGAGGACACAGAAGAAATTGAGGGCTACTGTCCCATTAGGAATCAGGTAGCACAAGGCAAAGAGATGCACATATCAGATGAATGCAGTGTGCGCATTGAGCTCAGGGGTCAGCTGGAAGATGTGGCCTAATCTGTCAAGGGGGGATCATGTTACAGTTTGCTAGGGCTGCCATAATAAATTAACATAGACTAGGTGGTTTAAACAGTAGACTTTTTTTTCCTCATAGTTCTGGAGGCTAGAAGTCCAAGATCAAGGTGACAACAGGTTTGGTTACTTCTGAATCCTCTCTCTTGAGCTTGCAGATGGCCATCTTCTCATTGTGTCCTCACGTGGTCACTCCTTGGTCTGTGTGTATGTTGTCTGTGTCTTAACATCCTCTTTTTATAGATACACAAGTCAGACTCCATTAGGTCCCCCTTTAATAGCCTCATTTCTGCTTAACATGTTTAAAGGCCCTATCTCCAAATACAGTCACATTCTGAGGTGCTGGGGTTAGGGCTTCAAAATAGGAATTTTGGAGGGAACACAGCTCAGCCCATGACAAGCCCAAGGACCATTATGACCAGCCAGAAGGGTCTGCAGCATCACCGAGTCAGGGAAGAAGAGCTCTGTTCTCTTCTTCTTCTCTCACGCCCTCACCCACACCCAAGGAGCTAGCCCAGAGATGTATGTCAGGGAAGAACGCCCCAAGCCATGAAAGCCACACATCCAGCCTGGGGGGAGCAGGAATAGGAAAAAAAGCTTTGAGTTGATATGATATTAAGGGTTAAAAATAAACAAGAATGGATCATCAAAACCACAAGTAATATTTAATAACTGAGAATCTATGAGATGGGGCTGAGAAACAGTTTTAAGCAGCTACCATCCTCACAGAAACCTGGGTCAGCAGGCATGGGGAGAAGTTAGAGGGAAAAGGGAAACTTTTTTTTGCTTATCCTCAGTGAACTGAGATGCCTCCACACACTGATTTCATGCCTAAGACGCAAGCAGAGAACCACAAAGCTTTCTGCAGGCCCGATCCTGGGAGGCTGGCAGGTTTTATCCCACTAGCTGGGGATTCCTCCCAGCTCCAGCCTGGAGTGGGTGACAATCAGATTCTTATCTCAGGAAAAGGGCAATGACACTGAGAGTCACTTGCAAATAATGGAAATAGCAAATGTTAATTACATGGACTCCTCACCTCCAACAATCTACAATCGAAGCTGTGCAATTGAGCACCTGGACCCACCCAGCTGAGCAGTTCTGTCTCATGTGACCATCTTGTCTGCCTGAAAAGATCCTAAGCTCCATGAGAAAAGAAACCGGGTCTTCTTTATATACAGAACTTATAGTCTGTACTAGTTATATTACTTCACAGCTCCATGCCAACTCTGCTTTCTGTAATTACTTCTGCTCCTCACCCCACCCCTCATTACCACACCTTCCATCCCTGCCCCTCAAATCTCTTTTTCTTCAAAGTTCAGTCCTAGCATCAGCTCCTCCAGGAGGTTTCTATCAGGGTTGGGTGAAATTCCTAGCGCCACTAGAATATAAGTTCCACTAGAATGTTGTCCATTTAGTTGGCTCTTCTTTTAGCTCCTAGAGAGGAGTCTGGCACATAGGAGGTGCTCAGGCAGAGGGTGTGATTTGTGAATAGAATTTACTAGTAGTCCTGACAGCACTTGAAGCACATCACAAATATGGATTGTCCTGTGATTTATGGTGCTGGCTGGAAGCCCACCAGAGTCTGAGATCTATTTTAACAAGTAGTGAAATTCAGAAGCAGCAGCTCCATTGAGAACGCCATATTCTGAATGTAGAACGAAGGGTATGAAGCCTTTATTAGGATTCATGCGCAGAGGAGTGCAGATGCAACTGTATTTACTTCTGGCATCTGAAACTGATTGCTGGCTGCCTTCCTGGGGTGGAGTGAGTGGGCGGGGTGGGGGCTTTCCCAGAAGCAAACAGCATACTCGTGACTCAAGTACAGACTGTGCTGGGAAGCCACGTACTCCCTTCACATCACATGCTCTCTCTGAAATGTGGCTGCTCTGGGGGCTCCACCCATCCCTCCCCCACCACGCTGACTCTGGGTGGATATGTGAGTTCATGTCCCACCTTACTGCTGTAGCCTGCTGGGAGGACCAGTGGGGAGGCCTCTGCTGCATCTGTGAGATTCCCTGCCGGACCAGTGGGGAGGCCTCTGCTGCATCTGTGAGATTCCCTGCCGTGCCTTCCTCTGCCCTTGAACAGACTGGAGGAGGTGGCAGAGGGTCTTGGCATCAGCTGGACAGCCCCAGGAGAAACTTCACACATTCCTGGCTCTTCTCCTGTTAATGATTTTCAGCCCTTGTCTAGAAGAGTGTGATTTTCTTTGTAAAGCTTATTGAGGGCAAAATGTGTGTGTGGTGTGGTTATGGAGTGGAAAGAGCATCTCTTGAAATTCTTGTTGCTTTTTTCGCCGTCCCTCAAAGGTTTTAGGTTTTGAATTTGTATTATCCAATTGCTGTTTTCTTTTTGTTCAAATGCAGGCAGCTTAAGTATTTCTTTCCTTTTTAAAATTCTGCCTGCAGTTTCTTCTAGCCTATCAGGTATGGTAGGATAAAGAGCCCTGGACTGTAAATCAAGAGATAGGCTGAGAGCCTGTGCTTTGCATCTGGCAGATTTGATTCAAAGCTCTGACCAGCTTCCACATCTGCAAAGTGAGGGGTTTGCAATAAGAAGAGCCTCCAGATTAGATGGGTCCTTAAGGTCGAACAGACCAACCCCTAAAAATCTAACCCAAATGTTCAGTCTTGAGTTGCTCTGGTTTGAAAGTTCTCACTTGACTCTCTTTAGAGAACCTTATAGGACAGAGCTATCCAGTGTAATATAAAATGTTCTATGAGCCACATTTTTTATTAGCTACATTTTAGAAAGTAAAAATTAAGAGGTGAAATTTATTTTAATAATATATTCCCTTTAACTCATATATCAAAAATATTATCAGTTAACATGTAATTCATATAAAAATTATTGAAATATTTTACTTTTCTTGTACTAAGTCTTGAAAATCTGGTGTGTGCACTTCTGGCACATCTCAATTAAACTAGCCACATTTCATGTGCTCAGTAGCTGTCATATTGAATAGTGTGGCTATAGAGAATCACTGCCCTGGCCACAGACGTACCTCATTCCTGCCCTCAAAGAGAAATCAGAAATGCCAAGGAGCCCCTCTTGTTGGTCCTCCCAAAGAAAATAAAATCAGGTGAAACAGGAAAGAATGGCGCTACAGATTCATTTCTTCATAAAATATTTTATCGTGTACAGACTTGACTTCAGACTGTCTGCCAATGTGTAAGAGAAGTTATTGCGCTGGATTTGCAGAGATGGAAATGTTTCATATTATCAGTATTGAGCAATGTTTTCATGAAACACTAGGTTCGTGGGATATGAAGAGATGTGAGCTGAATAAGAGATTTTCATGGTCAAAAAGTGTGAGGAATATTGATTAGGAAAATCCAATAGGTATCTTTCTTTTTTTTTTGAGACAGAGTCTCACTCTGTCACATGGGCTAGAGTGCTGTGGCATCAGCCTAGCTCACAGCAACCTCAAACTCCTGGGCTCAAGCAATCCTCCTGCCTCAGCCTCCCAAGTAGCTGGGATTATAGGCATGCGCCACCATGCCCAGCTAATTTTTATATATATATTTTTAGTTGTCTAGCTAATTTCTTTTTATTTTTTTGGTAGAGACCGGGTCTTGCTCTTGCTCAGGCTGGTCTCGAACCCCTGAGCTCAATCGATCCGCCAGCCTTGGCCTCCCAGAGTGCTAGGATTACAGGCATGAGCCACCGCACCCGGCCGCAATAGGTATCTTTACTGCAGAAATACCAAGAGATGCTCCGCGTATAGGAAGGACTTCTGAAACTAGTAAGATCCATTTTGTGAAAAGCACCTTGAGGGTCAGGAATCATGTGGGATCCATTAAAACAATGCTGATCAGAGAATTTTCTCCCTGAGTCTTTCTTTTTCAGGGCACCTTTCCAGTGTGGGTCTTAAATCCATTTCCAAAAGTTCCTCCTGCTATCCTAGCTCTAGGAGTCCTGTTGTTGCTAAGTGTCTGAAAAAGAAAACTAAAAGAAACTTCAATATTGAGTTGTGATAATGACTCTAATATTGTAGAAGTTAGTATCTGTTGTGAATCAGATTCACTATCTTTCTCTAACACATTTTAGTAGTTCTTTCATAGCTCCTGAATAAGACAGTGAAGGTGCATTTTATTAAGTGGCAGTTTAATTTAGAGCCATTTTGTTTTATTTCTTTAATGATCCTGTCAAGTACAGCAAATATAGCAGCTTTGATTTTTCAAATGATCAGACTATAAGAAAAATAAATTCTGCTTTCTGCCAGCATCCTTCTCACTGATAGAAAAGGAAAAAAGGTTCCCATTTAAGATTAAAGGTTCTATACTTTTATTTCCATATTTATTTCATATTTCAATAGCACATATTGGAGAAAAAGTCTCAAAGCCATTTACAGTTTATTAATTCATCCCTCTATTAAATTTCTTTATAATGGGGCTTTTGGGTCATTTCCTTCCCTTAGTAAAAGATACCTCCTGGCACTTTAAATCAAATCAATGAGAAACAAAGCCATTATAATTATCATCTCTCTACTTAGAGATGGATCAAAACTTAACATTTTTCCCCCCAGGAATTTAGATCATGTTAATAGAAACTGTACTTTTCTCTTCAGAACACAAGACCAGCTTCTAATAGTCTGGTCCATATGTTAGAAGCATATAAAGTTAATCATTTTGCTTTGGTGCCAACGTGTTGTGTGAGAAGAGAAGCTGTAAACCACAGCTGTAGGGAGTAACAATTGTGAACTTTACTGACTCGCACATGTGAGACATCAGTAAACTAAATTAAATGTTGTTTAACTGAACTTAAGAGTTGGAGGTTGGGAGAGAGGACTGCTACAATTTTATTAAGGTTTGAATTTAGTAGAATGGTTCCATTCTTTACATTTCACAAAGGTAGTTTAAGTTATACAAAAACCAAATCAACTGTTTCCAGATGATTAGGTTTGGCTTAGCCGTAACAATAGTGATTGCTGGGTAATCAAAGGACCACTGTCCAGTTGACCTGGTTTGGTGTGTAAATGACCCAAAAAAATCCAGACATCATCTAAAATCAATTGGGCTCAACCAGTTTGACCAGACAGCAATCCCATCAACTACTCAGTGATCTTCCTTGAATAAGATCAAAATCCATGAAATGACCACGATGGAGTTAGTGCGTCTTGATCAGCTGTCTCAGTGTTACTGCTCAGTCCTCTGTCCTTGGGCAGGAGACTTGAATACTCTTTGCTTCAGTTTTCTTTCTTTATTGATTGGTGACTCACTTTAAACACTTATTATAGCACGGTATCTGCTATATTGTAAACTCTCAATAAATGTTAGTATTTAACTGTTGTTAACTCTTTTCTGACCTGGAACAGTGAAACATATGGGGCAAAAAAAGTGAATTTTTACATTTTCTTCCTTAATCTTTGATGGATTTTTTTTTTTTTTTTGTAAAACAGTAGATAACATTTTACCATACTGTGGGTTAGTTCTCTCTCTCTCTCTCTGTTGAGAGTTTGATATTTCTGTGTTTTAAGAATAATACCAGGCCTGGCACGGTGGCTCACCCCTGTAATCCTAGCACTGTGGGAGGCCGAGGCGGGCGGATCCTTTGAGCTCAGGAGTTGGAGACCAGCCTGAGCAACAGCGAGACCCTGTCTCTACTAAAAAAATAGAAAGAAATTATCTGGACAACTAAAAATATATAGAAAAAATTAGGCGAGCATGGTGGCACATGACTGTAGTCCCAGCTACTTGGGAGGCTGAGGCAGTAGGAATACTTGAGCCCAAGAGTTTGAGGTTGCTGTGAGCTAGGCTAACGCCATGGCACTCACTCTAGCCAGGGCAACAGAATGAGACTCTGTCTCAAAAAAAAAAAAAAACTTAAAAAAAAGAATAATACCTTAAGAAGATAAACAAGAAAGAATAAAATAAATCCCCAAACCTTAAATCCTCAATTTATTTACTTTCTTTTCTAGTCACCCAACCCTACATTTAGTGGGGCTCTAGGCAATAGAAAATTGGGTAGTCTGTAAAACTCTGATTAACCAAAACCCCTAATTGATGGCATTTTTGTAAATCTCACGGTACATGCTGAACCCCATAAATATGTACAACTATTGTGTCAATTATAAATAAAAAATAAATTTAAAAATATACGTGTTGTATATATGGTGAAGAGATTGCCACTAAGCTGAACCAAATGATTTAGCTTAAACTATTAATTAAATTCGTTGGCCAACCAAGACCTCTAGAGGTTCCATGTGACTCCAATTAAATATCTTGCACCTCCAACATCTGCATCTTTACTCACCACTGAAACTATGTTAATTATAAATTTAACAGGAACACATTATATTGCCTAAGCTCAGTAAACATTCATTCAGCCCTCTGTATGATGAAACCAAGATACTAAAGGCAAGTAAGTCACCCAAGCCCTCCTAACAAGTAAGTGGCAAAGCTAAGACAAACTCCAGGCAGTTTGACCTCAGAACTCAGATTCTTAACCACTGTTCCTCTGAAATCCAGGCATCAAATAGCTTGAGCAGAGAGCCTGAAATATGAAAGCATCATGGCATGGCCAGAAGATTCATGGTATGTGCAGGGCAATGTGGTGAGCTGGGGCCTGCTCCTAGAGGGCTTTGGATGTCATGCCAAAATTTAGTGGCACACAATTCATTCATTTACTCATTCATTCACAAATAATTATCAAATGCTTACTATCTGCTAGGTATATTGTGGTAAGCACTAGGTATATGTTGGTAAATAGAATAGCTTTAGTGTCTGCCCTCATGCAGCTCAGAACCCAATGGGGAGTCACAGGGCACACTGTTAATTATTAATAAATTCTTGAGTACCTTTCAGTGTTGCACCATTAATGAACATCTTTGGCTTTGGTGAGACATTCTCTAGAAAAATTTAAACCATAAATCTATTTCATTCAGTTTTATTATTCATCCATAGTGCTACACAAACTCTGCAAAATGGTTCACAGTCAATTGCTTATCTCCTCAGGATAATGAGCCATAAGTGTTCTTGGATGGCTCAAAGAAGAATCTGTGGTACTGAAGTGTGCCAAGAGATGGTAGATATAGTCCATCTCTAGGAAGCAAGAGTAGACACATTCTAAAATGTTGTTCTCATGCATTGTAATTTCTTTTTTTTTTTTTTTTGAGACACAGTCTTGCTCTGTTGCCCTGGCTAGAGTGCCGTGGCTTCAGCCTAGCTCACTGCAACCTCAAACTCCTGGTGGGCTCAAGTGATCCTTCTGCCTCAGCCTCCCGAATAGCTGGGGCTACAGGCATGCACCACCATGCCCGACTAATTTATATATATATATATATATATATATATATATATATATATTTAGTTGTCCAGATCATTTCTTTCTATTTTGTAGTATAGACGGGGTCTCGCTCTTGCTCAGGCTGGTCTTAAACTCCTGAGCTCAAACGATCCACACGCCTCGGCCTCCCAGAGTGCTAGGATTACAGGCATGAGCCACCGCGCCCGGCCCATTGAAATATTTTAAATAAACTTTTTTTCTAGTGTCTATGTAAGGGCATAGACAAAGGATACTTTACAAGTCTTACAGGTGATGAAGAAATATTTTTTGAATTAATCAGTGGGAATAGAAATAGATACTTGATATCTGGCTTCAAAGAGCTTGTAACCTCTATAAGGAATTAAATCATTTCTAAAGATTAATACTAATATAAGATAGCATATTTGTATTAACTTGAAAGGACTCAGACACAAGCGTACTGACTAGCTGCAGCCTCTAGAATTAGTATAGAGTTGTGATGCTTGTAGAGTTCCTTCATCAGATAAATAATCTTTCTTGGCCTTTATTCTCAGTGGGTTCCATTCTTTTTTTAAAAAAATCAGTAATTAGTTGTATCACCAGTCTGTAGGATAAGACTAATTTAGAAAGTTTTTGAAATCAATCAGTTATTTTGGATACAATATTACAGTTCCATAGAATTAAGGTCTCAAAAAAACAATGACTGTACTTAATAAATAAGTTACATTAACTTTATTCTTCAACACACTATGACACATATAAGATTCAGTAGCCTTTCTGGGCACTGGCATTTTACAAATTGGACATATATATATATATATATCTGTGTGTGTGTGTGTAGACATGATGTTGATTTTTGAACAACACTGCTTATTGCCCTGACTAGCTCTCTAATTTACAGTTCAGGTAAACTCTCACATGCCCTGGCCACAGAGGTCACACGATCTTTGTTTTTGGACTAGTTTGACATTACACTATTCCTTGTAGTTCTCTGTCACAGAAGATTCCACCCGTATCTACACCACATGCCTGATACGGATTAAGTGTGCACCGTGGCTGCTGTGGCACACAAATGCAGGACCACTGATCTGCTCAAGCTCCTCATTCGACATATAATACAAGTGAGTCATAGAGAGTAGATGTGATCTCCTTAAGTCAGTGGCAGGACTGGGTTAAGAGTCCAGGTATCTCAATTTCAGGTTTAGTGTCCTTTTTATTGCTTCCGTGCTGAAGAGGGAGACTCAAAATGGCGTTTTCAGTTCCAAGCACTGAATCATCATCCCACGCAATAGGAAGGTAACAGCATCTTGTTTTCTGAAGCCTTCTATAACTTTCTCAGACTTAATTAAAATCACGAGGAATCATAGGTATTGTAGGAAATCACATGACTGAACCACCATCAATAGATAAGGTATGTTGAGCAGATCTTCTAGGGAGGGAGTTTTAAATCTGCAGTGATCAGTTTATTCTCTCCCGTCTGAGCATTTTATTTAAGCTTCTACTCTTGAACTATGGAATGTCATTTCTCTGTGTGCAACGACCTGACCCATATGAGATTTTGTTCAAGACTTTGGCCTCATTAGCACTGTTTACTAACTGGAATGAGTCCCTGTGTTAGTCCATTTGCATTGCTATACAGAAAATACCTGAGGCTGGGTAATTTATAAAGAAGAGAGGTTTATTTGGCTCACGGTTTTGCAGACTGTGCAAGAAGCATTGCACCAACATCTGCTTCTGGTGGGGGCTTCAGGGAGCTTTCAATCAAGGTGTGTCACATGGGGAGAGAAGGAACAGAGAGAGACAGGAGGTGGTGCCAGGCTCTTTTTTAAAACAACCAGCTCTCAAGTGAACTACTAAAGTGGGATCTCACTCATTATCGCCAGGAGGGCACCAAGCCACTCATGAGGGATCTACCTCATGACCCAAACACTTCCCACCAGGCCCCACATTCAACGCTGGGGATCAAAGTTGAACATGAGATTTGAAGGGGGCCAAATATCCAAAACATATCAGTCTCCTAGTAGCTTGTATCCAAACCATCCTCCTTTGGTCTTGCAGAAAGATGGGCATTCTACCTCAAGGCCATTGGAAGAACAGAGCAAAACTTTTGTCCATGTTCCCAACAGTGACTTATGATGCCTTAGCAAAGCCTTCTTTTCCTGTGAATTCTTCTCCCTAAAATTGTCCCCATAGTTAGTATTTTCATTGATAGAGAGTTACAAGTAACTTGTTTTTATGCCTGCAAGTTATTATTGCAAAATAATACCTTTTAATGTTATTATTAAATATCTAATTTAAAAATGTGAAGCTTCCTTCAAGTTTACCTTACAAACTTGTTCTCTGGAACTTGCAGGTTAACATTCTGTGTCTGTCTTGCTCCTGTCTTCCATATACAATCCCTTCCATTTGCTGTCAAACTCCTGTTAAGCCGTCAAAATCTAGCTCATTTATTGGCTACTGTTCAGGATTTTTTTTTCCTTATTCTCTCAAGAAAGCTTAGTATTCTGTCCTCTCGTCAGTTTATTCAGAGATTTATCATAACACTTCCCACTCTAAATTGCAGTGAATTGTTTGTATGTCAGTCTTTCTTCCTCCCCCAATAGGTTCTCTGAGCTATCTTCTTTTTGAAACAAAGAATTATGCAGTTGACCCTTGAACAGCACTGGTTTGAACTGTGCAAGTCCACTTATACGCAGACTTTTTTCAACTAAATGTGGATTGAAAATACAGTATTTGCTGGGTGCGATGGCTTGTGCCTATAGTCCTAGCTACTTGGGAAGCTGAGGCGGGAGAATCGCTTGAGCCCAGGAGTTGTAGGTTGCAGTGAGTTATGATTGTACCACTGCAGTCCAGCCTGGGTGACACAGTGAGACCTTGTCTCTAAAAAAAAGAAAAAGAAAGGAAAGAAAAGAAAATACAGTATTGGGGGATGTAAAACCCACATATATGAAGGGCTGACTTTTCTTATGGGTGTTCCTTGGGGATGACTACAGGACTCGAGTATATGTGGATTTTGGTATAGGTGGCAGTCCTGGAACTGATCCCACATATACCAAGGGAGGACTGTACTTTTTTTTTTATTGAGGTAAAATATACATATATAATTTATCATCTTTAGCATTTATAAATGTACAGTTCAGTGGCAATAAATGCATTTATACTTTTCCCCCTTCATTGCTCCTCCCCTCCCCACTTCCCAGCCTCTGGAAATCACCCATTTACTCTCCCATCCAAGTACTAACCAAGCCTGACCCTGCTTAGCTCCTGACACATGTTCAGGGTGGTACAGCCATAGACACACCCATCCACTCTCCATCCTCATGAGATCCACTTTTTTAGCTCCCACATATCAGTGAGAGCATGTGATATTTATCTTTCTGTGCTTGGCTTATCTTGCTTTTCTTTGTTCATTCATCTGTTGATGGGCACTTTGCTTTATGCCATTATTTTGGCTATCGTGAATAGTGCTGCAATAACCATAGGAGTGAAGATATCTCTTTGATATATTGATTTCCTTTGTTTTGGATATATATCCAGTAGTGGAATTGCTGGATCATATGGTAGTTCTATTTTTAATTTTTGGAGAACCTCCATACTGTTCTCCATAGTGGCTGTACTAATATACATTTCCACCAGCAGTGTATAAGCGTTCCCCTTTCTCCACATCCTTGCTGGCATCTTTTCTTGCCTGTCATTTTGATAGAAGCAATTTTAACTGGAGTGAGATATCTCATTGTGGTTTTGATTTGCCTTTCTCTGATGATTAGTGATGTTTAGCATTTTTTCATATACCTGTTGTCCATTTGTATGTCTTCTTTTGAAGGATGTCTGTTCAGATCTCTTGCCCATTTTTAAATAGATTATTCGGTTTTTTTCCTCTTGAGTTATTTGAGCTCCTTTTATATTTTGGTTATTAATCCTTTGTCAGTTGGAAAGTCAAATATTTTCTCCCATTCTGTGGGCTTTTTCTTCGCTTTGTTGGTTGTTTCCTTTGCTATGCAGAAGCTTTTTTATCTTGATACAATCCCAATTGTCTATTTCTACTTTGGTTGCCTGTGCTTTTGCCCAGACCAATGTCCTAGAGCATGTCCCCAATGTTTTCTTCTAGTAGCTTCATACCTTTAGGTCTTACATTTAAGCCTTTAATCCATTTTGATTGTTTTTGCGTGTGGTGAGAGATAGGGATCCTGTTTCATTCTTCTGTATATAATTATCCAGTTTTCCCAGCACCATTTATTGAAAAGACTGTCCTTTCCCCATTGTATTTTCTTGGTGCCTTTGCTGAAGATGAGTTGGTTGTAAATGCATGAATTTATATCTGGGTTCTCTATTCCATTACCCTGATCTATGTATCTGTTTTCATGCCAGTACCAGGCTGTTTTAGCTACAGCTTTGTAGTAAATTGTGAAGTCTGGTTAGTGTGATGCCTCCAGGCTTGTTCTTTTTTCCCTGGATTGCTTTGGCTATTCTGAGTCTTTTGTGATTTCATATAAATTTTAGAATTTTTTTTCTATTTCTGTGAAGAATGTCATTGGTATTTTGATAGAGATTATGTTGAATCTGTAAGTTGCCTTGGGTAGTATTGTCATTTCAACAATATTAATTCTTCTAGTCCGTGAATGTAGAATATCATTCCATTTTGTGTGTGTGTCCTCTATTTCTTTCATCAGAGTTTTACGGTTTTCCTTGTATAGATCTTTCACCTCTTCAGTTAGATTGATTCCTGGGTATTTTATATTTTTTGTAGCTATTGTAAATGGGATTGCTTTCTTGATTTCTTTTTCAGATTGTTTGCTGTTGGCATATATAAATACTGATGACTTTTGTATGTCATTTTGTGTCCTGCAGCTTTACTGGGTTTGTTTATCAGTTCTAACAGTTTTTTAGTGAAGTCTTTAGGTTTTACTAGGTATATGGTCATGTTCCCTGCAAACAAGGCTAATTTGAGTTCTTCCTTTCCAATTTGGATGCCTTTTATTTCTTTCTCTTGCCTAATTGCTCTGGCCAGGCCTTCCAGCATTACATTGAATAATAGTGGTGAAAGTGGTCAATCCTTGTCTTGTTTCAGTCCTTAGAAAAAAGGCCTTCAATTTTTCTCTGTTGAGTACAATGTTCTCTGTGGGTTTGTCAAATATGAACTTTATTATTTTGAGGTATGTTCCTTCTACACTCATTTTGATGAGGGTTTTTATCATAAAGTGGTGTTGAATTTTATCAAATGCTTTTTTTCGGCATCCATTGAAATGATCATATGGTTTTTGTGTTTAATTCTGTTAATGTGATGTGTGATATTTATTGATTTACAAATGTTGAACCATCCTTGCATGCCTGGGATAAATCCCACTTGATCATGGTGAATGATCTTTTTAATGTGCTGTTAAATTCTGTTTGCTAGTGTTTTGCTGGGGATTTTTGCATCTGTATTCATCAGGAATATTGGCCTATAGCTTTCTTTTTTTCTTGTGTCCTTGTCTGGTTTTGGTATCAGGGTAATGCTGGCCTCATAGAATGAGTTTGGAAGTATTTTTCTCTTCTTCATTTTTTTGGAAGAATTTGAGTAGGATTGGTATTAATTCTTCTTTAAATGTTTGGTAGAGTTCAGCAGTGAATCCATCAGAGTTTTTGTTTGATGGGAGACTTTTTATTACAGCTTCAATCTCGTTACTTGTCATTGGTTTGTTGAAGTTTTCTATTCTTTTATGGTACAATCTTGGTAAGTTGTATGTGTCCAGGAATGTATCCATTTCTTCTAGGTTTTCCTATTTCTTGACATACAGTTGTTCATAATAGTCTCTAATGATTCTTTGTATTTCTGAGGTCTCAGTTGTTATATCTCCTTTTTCATTTCTGCTTTTATTAATTTGGGTCTTCTTTTTTTTTTTCTTAGCTAGTCTAGCTAAGGTTTGTCAATTTTGTCTATCTTTTCAAAAAAATCAACCTTTTGTTTTGTTGATCTGTATTTTTTTAGTCTCAATTTCATTTCTCCTCTGATCTTTATTATTTCATTCCTTCTGCTAATCTTGGATTTGGTTTGTTCTTGCCTTTCTGCTTCCTTGAGCTGCATCGTTAGGTTGTTTATTTAAAGTCTTTTTACTTTTTTAATATAGGCATTTATTGCTATAAAATTCCCTCTTAGTACTATTTTTTACACATCTCATAAATTTTGCTATGTTGTATTTCTATTTTCATTTGTTTCAAGAAATTTTTAAATTTCCCTCTTAATTTCTTCATTGATCCATTGTTTGTTCAGGAACATATTGTTTAATTTCCATGTGTTTGTGTTTTTTCCAAGTTTCCTTATGTTATTATCTTGTTTCTTTATCCATTCAGCCACTGTATGCATTTTAATTGGAGATTTGAGAACACTTACATTTGGCCTTAGTATTGATAAGTAAGGACTTACTACTGCCATTTTGTTGCCGGTTTTCTGGTTGCTTTGAGACTCTTCTCTTTCTTTCTCCTATTGTTACTGTCCTCCTTTGCGGTTAAATGATTATCTCTGGTAGTATGTTTTAATTTTTGCTTTTATTTTTAGTGATTCTATTATAAGTTTTTATGCTGTGGTTACTGTGAGGTTTACAAAAACATCTTATAGGTATAACAAGTTATTTTAAAGAGATGACAACTTATTTTAGAACACAAATAAAAGAATAGAAACAAACAAAGGCAAAAAACACACAAAAAAATTGCACACTTTAACTCCACGTCATTCTAACTTTTAGTTGTCTCTGTTTACATATTTTTATATTACCTATTTCTTAACAGGTTGCTGGAAATATTGTTTTTGATAGATTTGTCTTTTTAGTTTCATACTAGTTATGAGTGGTTTGCACACCACAAATACATTAATAGAGTATTCTGAGTTTGTCCATGTGTTCAATTTTTTGTAGTTTGAAAACTTTTCTTTGCACATTAGTGTTTTTTTCTTTCAGATTGAAGAACTTCCTTTAGCACTTCTTAAAAGATGGATCTGGTGGTGGTGAATTCTCTCACCTTTTGTTTTTCTAGGAAAGACTTTATCTCACCTTAATAGTTGAATGATAATTTTGCTGAATACAGTATTCTTGGATAGCGGGTTTTTTTTTTTTTCTTTGAGCACTTTGAAAATGTCATTCCACTCCCCTCGACCAATTTGATTTCTGTTGAGAAGTCTATTGCCAGACAAATTGGAGCTCCTTTGTATGTTGTTTGCTTCCTTTCTCTTGCTGCTTTTAGAATTCTCTCTTTTTCCTTTACCTTTGAGAATTTGACTATTATGTGCCTTGGGGCAGTCTCTTTTGGTTTGAATCTGTTTCATGTTCTAAGACCTTCCTGTACCTGGATATTTATACCTTTCTCAAATTTTGGAAAGTTTTCTGTTATTATTTCTTTAAATAAACTTTCTACCCCTTGCTTTTGCTGAGCCCCCTTTGAAGACCAATAACACTTAGATTTGATCTTCTGAGGTAATTTTCTACACATTGTAGGCAGTTTTTATTCCTTTTTCTTTTTCTTCTCTGACTTTGTATTTTCAAATATCTGGTCTTTGAGCTCACTCACTCTTCCTTTGCTTAGTTCATTCTGCTGTTGAGATCCTCTGAAAATTTCTTCAGGTTGGCAAATGTATTTCTCAGTGCCAAGATTTCTGTTTGGTTTATTTTTTATTATTTCAATCTCTTTGTTAAATTTCTCTGATAAATTTATGAATTGCTTTTCTGTGTTATGTTGAAGATCAGTGAGTTTCTTTAAAACTGCTATTTTGAATTCTTGGTTAGAGAGCTCACAATTGCTATTTCGTTAGGGTCAGTCATTGGATTTTTGCCGTGTCCTTGTGGGGAGGTAACAGTTCCCTGTTTGCTGTTGTTTCTTGTGGGTATATGTCTGTGTCATTGCATGAAAGGATTAGTTATTTATTCTGGTTTTCTCTGTCTGGTTTGTTTTGGGGGTTTTTTTGTTTATGCTTTTGGTTTTTGAGACAGGGTTTTGCTCTGTCACCCAGGCTGGAGTACAGTGAAGTGATCATGGTTCACTGCAGGGCTCAAGCAGTCCTCTTGCCTCAGCCTCCCAAGAAGCTAGGACTACAGACATGTACTACCATGCCCAGCTATTTTTTTGTTTTTGTAGAGATGGGAGGTCTCACTATATTCCTCAGACTGGTCTTGAACTCCTGGCTGCAAGTGATCTTCTCACCTTGGCCTCCCAAAGTGCTGGGATTATAGGTGAGAGCCACCATACCCAGTCTCTTTTTTGTTTGTTTTTTTGAGACAGAGTCCCACTCTATCATCTAGGCTGGAGTGTAGTGCTGTGGTCATGGCTCACTCTAGCCTCAAACTCCTAGGCTCAAATGATCCTCTTGCCTCAACCTCCTGAGTTGCTGAAAGTACAGGTGTGTGCCACCCTGCTCAGCTAATTTTTTAATTTTTATTTTTTGTAGGGACAGGGCCTTGCTATATTGCCCAGGCTGGTCTCAAACCACTGGCCTCAAGTGATCCTCCCACCTTGGCCTCTCAAAGTGCTGAGATTGCAGATGTCAGCCACCTTTCTCAGCCTGTTTTGGTTTTTATTGAATATATTTGTTTAGCAAATCTTTGCTGCTAGGTCACTGCCTCCTTTTCTGCTCTAGGTGGTGCCTTAAGCCTAGGTTTGCCTTGGCTCTAGTAAGTGGTTGGAGCACTACCTGTCCCAAATGGGAGAGGTCTCAAAGGGGTTAGACCAGTAGTACGGGAAGGCTGGCTACTGGTTTGTGCGTAGGGGACCTACAGAACATACCTCGTACAGTGGGGTGCTGCTGAACAGCCACTCTGATTTGACATCTCCTTTGTCTGAGTTACAAAGCAGTTTCCAGGGCTGGGGATAGAAGTTCCACTTCCCCCCCTCGTCTCTGCCTGTCCTCAGGGATATTTCTCCCTTCAGGCAATCATGATGTTCCCCATGGGTTGAGGGAAAACCGGTCTCCTACTAGGGAACCCAAGAAGGTGGGGAAGCTGGTTGACCCCTCAATTTCACTTTCTCCCATGTGGAAACTGTGAGTTGGGGTAGATTTTCTGCATGGTTGGTGCTGGACAGATGGGGGAAGGGGTGTTGTGAATGTGGAAATTCGATTCTTCTACCATTTGCTCAGCATTTTTCTACTTCTCTGTGGCTCTGGGAACTGTCTCATCCTCAAACTTGAACTCTGAGTTGTTGCTGGTGAAAATCTCTAAGTTGTGTATTTGGTTTTTGGTTTTCAGTTGAGGGGAGAGAATCCAGCTTGCCTCTGTGCTGTCATTTTGGAACCAGAAGTTCCAGGACAACTGTATTTCGTTCATCTCTGTAAGACCCATAGAAGGCCCTTAATGTATTATATTTCAAAATATGAATAACTTCAGCATTATTAAATGAAAGTTCCCCTGTTTCAATACTATCCCTCTTACCTGGACACTAGATCATCTATAGGTACTCAACATTCCTACCAGTAGAATCATTCCATAAAAATTTTGTTTCTAGAAAGCTTTCCATGCTTTACAAACATCTCACCTAAGTGAAGTAACACATGTATCTATCCATTAACAAGTTATACCTGGATTAACTGTCAGAGGAGAATAGTACCCTGAAGGTTGAGAACAAAGACAAAGAGGTTTGATGGGAATGTGCAGGAAGGTGTGTACTGCATGGAAACATTCAAGGGTGGGACAAAGAAGTAGGGGCATTTTGTTGTTGGGGTAGGGAGGAGACAGCATTAAAGCCATGCTGTACCTTCAGAAGTGAAAATAGGGAAGTAAAAAGGGGTGTGGGGAACTTGAGTACATCCTTTGCCTAAATTGCGATTTTTCCCAGGACTTGGCCCAGCTGGACAGAAAACCACTGTGCTGCATGTGGATTTTGCTCTGAGATTGGAATAAGCCATTCTCACACCTCAGTGACACATGTGTGTTGATGGACATGTGTATGTAGGTTTTCTTTTTTTTTTTTGATTGGGTCAAATCTTCTTGGGTAGTTGTTGGGTAAATGTCAACAGTGTAGGCTGGCTAGTATTTTGTGAAAACATACCATGTCATATGTCAGCCATGTTATTTCCAAGCAAACTCCGCCCAAAAATATATGGAGGAGCTTTCTACATCTGGCTTTATTTTTGGAAATTTTTGTCATTAAGACAGACTAAACTGGCAACTTCTACCAATGTGGCAATAAAATGCAGGAAACAGAGAGCAACTCCACCAGTGACTATGTTAGGAGAGAGGAGCCTTGTTAGCTACTTGAAGCAGTCTAGGATTCAGCACAGTTGTTTGCTAGGCTGACATCCTGTTTATGAGTTTTAAAGCATAAGATGAGGGAGGGAGTTACTGTTTTTTCCCTAGCTCTACAATTTGAGATCTCTGGGCCACAAATCTTTAAAGCCGTAGTTTACATTCTAAATAAAAATTAAGCAGGTCAGTGAAACATTGATTTGGCTTCCTTCAAGCAGATAGTCTGGAGATGTTAATTATCTAGAAATTCCTTAAAATACCAGACAGTTGCCAATTAAAAGTCACTATAGGAATTGGGAAGGGGTTTCTTTTGGGCTTTGAATTTCTCACATGCATGATACGGGCAAAGTTCTGTATTCAGAAAGAGAGTGAATTTGTTATCTGTGCTTATCTTTTTTCAGTAAAAAACGGTGGAAGAACAGGTTGGTCTCTTATTCTTGATTTCTTCACTCCACAAAACTACAACTCTTTCTATATATAGTCATGCACAAGATAATGACATTTCAGTCAATGACAGACCACATAAATGACTGTGATCTCATAGATTATAATGGAGCTGAAAAATTCCTATTGCCTAGGAATGTCATAGGCTTCGTAATGTGTTACTCATGTGTTTGTGGTGAGGCTGGTCTAAGCAAATCTACTGTGTTGCCAGTTGTATAAAAATATAGTACATACAATTATGCATAGTACATAATTGTGGATAATGATAATAAATGACTATGTTACTGGTTTATATATTTAGTATATTTATTGTTATTTTAATGTGTGCTCCTAATTATTAAAAAACACAAAGTTAACTGTAAAATAGCCTCATGCAGGGCCTTCAGGATATATTCCAGAAGAAGATATTGTTATCATAGGAAATGACAGCTCCACGTGTTATTGTCCCTACAGACCTTCCAGTGGGACAAGGTATGGAGGTAGAAGACAATGGTATTGATGATCCTGGCCCTGTGTAGGCCTAGACTAAAGTGTGTGTTTGTGTCTTAGTTTTTAACAGAAATAGTTTAAAAAGTAAAAAATAAAAGATTTTTAAAATTAAAAAAAGCATATAGAATAAGGATATAAAGAAAGAAAATTTTTTATACAGCTATACAATGTGTTTGTATTATTACAAAAGAATCAAAAAATTTTTTAAAAATTTAAAACTTTATCAAGTAAAAATGTTACAGTAAGCTAAGGTTAATTATTAAAGAATGAAAAATATTTTAAAATAAATTTAGTGTAGCCTAACAGTGTTTATAAAGTCTACAGTAGCGCACAGTAATGTCCTAGGCCTTCATATTCACTCCACACTCACTCACTGACTCGCCCAGAGCAACTTCCAGTCCTATACGCTCCATTCATGGTAAATGCCTTATAAGGTATACCATTTTTTATCTTTTATACCATATTTTACTGTATCTTTTCTATGTTTAGATATGTATAGATACACAAATACCGTTGTGCCACAATTGCCTACAGTATTCAGTACAGCAACACACTGTACAGGTTTGTATCTAAGAAGCAGTAGGTTATACTATATAGCCTCGGTGCTGTCAACCTAAAGAAAAAGATACTAGACAAAATTATCTCTAAATATCTTGGATTTATTTGGGAATAGAAATAAGGATTATAATCTGGAATACAAGAAATGGCAAGCCACCAGTGCACTGGTCAATGAGAGTTTTTATTAGCAAAAAGAGATTTATATAAGCTGCTTAGAAACAGAGTTCATTGCTTCCAGAAGTTCAAAGCCAGAGTTGTTGTTAGTTAATTGGTGGAGATGCTGTTACTGGGCAAGTGTTCTTCTGAGAACATCTTAATTGAATTATTGCGGTCCTAAAGAATGTCTAGTGATAAGCCTTATCAAAGGAGGAGATGAGTGAAGTAGGCAAAAAGGTTTCTTGAGGGATTTTTAGAAAGCCCTTGGAAAGAGTTCTTATCTCAGATATGTAAGCATGAGCTTCCTCTCCTTCAGGCCTCCTGGGCACTATTTTGTTTGGGTTTGACAAAAGTGATTTCATCCTGGTATCTGCAACTTTCACAGTGTGTAGGCTATACTATCTAAGTTTGTGTAAGTACACTCTGTGATGTTCCCACAATGATGAAATCACCAGATATGCATTTCTCTGAATACATCCCTGTCATTAAGCAGCACATGACTGTATATATTAATAAATTATCCATGTTCTTTTTATAAGAGATTAGGCCATGTCCAAGTGGCCTGAGAATTCTTCCAACCCACTTTGCCCATTTATTGATATTAACCCTTAAAGCCATAGATAAACACCAGGGGAGAAAGTAAAAACTGCAGAACAAAATTTAAGATCACACATAATCTCCCTTTTTTTGGCTTCCTACAGCTATGTTGCATTTTGTGGCTATCTTAAGTTATGTCAATGTATCAAATCTAAAACAAGTCCTTGTTATAGATTTAGGATAGATGGCTATGTAAAGACAAACTAAGTTTCTTTTTTTAGCATGCAAAATACTATGGTATGTTTTTATACAACTATGTCCTAAAACCCCTTGCATTTTATTAGCTACAGTTTTGTAATTGAAATTGGAACATTTTAATCACTGCAAGTATCACACTAGCGTAGGTCTGTCCCAAGCTAGCTCCCCAAATGTTTCTAACACAACCGTTTTTAAGACAAAGTGCAGTTTATTGCTTACCACAATAAGGGAGAACACTACCTCTTAAAGCTTTGGTGAAGGGAAGCCAAGTCAGAGTTTGTTGAGAAATCAAGTTTGATTTAAGGCAGGTTTTTCAATGTGAGGGCCCTTCATTAGCACTGGGTAAGGATCATAGTACAACAGGATTGATGGAAACAGCAAAGGGGGGATTTTGAAAGGAGGGATTCATAGAATTATAGAATATGAACTGTCAGTTGTTACTTTCCATGGAACAGTTGATGGATCTTTCAGGAAGTTCCTGTACTGAACAAACCATTTGCCTGGGCAGGAGACTCCTGGGAAGAGTCAGGCTAATAGAGACAGGAATTGCACAAAATCTTTGCAATGCAGACAGTAAGGTGTGGTTTCAGTTCTCAGTATCCAAGCTGAACTGTGGGGTACACAGTTTCAGTTCTCAGGTCTACTAAGATAACTCAGTCTTGTAACAGATGAACTGAAGCATTTGATTTTTTATTTACAGCTCCTTATATTTGTAGCAATTTGACACAAACAGCTTTTTACATTTCAGCATTGCTTTGCAATCACTTCTCAGTTTACTAGTCTATTTCTTGTGTTCGGAGGGAAAATCAAAACAGAAAAACATCTCAAATAAATGTCCTTTAAATCCAGAGACGAAAGTAAAGGGAGACTGAATACTATGCTTGATTATTTAAAACAACAACCCATCACTTTGGGCAATTTTCTAAAGGTTGAAGATGAAATCACTGGTGCCGGGTACTTTCCAAGTAGATGAAAATCCTCTGAAGTAGGTGGAAAATTACCATCTTTTAAAAGTTCCAGCTCTGTCTTCAGACCACTTATCTCTTTCCCTTTAAGTTGGAAGCAGGGAATTGTCTGAGATTATTGCAAGCTCCAGTTCAGATTCTCTCTTAACCCAGTTACAGAATAGGATATACATTCCATTAGATGCCTCTAACTTCCATTTTCTCTCCCAGAGATAGGACACATAGGACACAGTTGGTAGTCACAGTTTTGAGAAGCAGGAGGGTGCTCTGGGGCAATGAGGGATACTTAGCTGGGAAGAGGCTGTCTGAGGATGCTTAACGTTTGAAAGAAGTGTGAACACTGTATTTACATTTAAATCAAAATGGAAACTTTGTATACGTTATGCTTCTGAAAGGTGTGTGTGGCACATCTGCTGAGGTCTATTGTTTATTCATGCTGTAAATCCTTTGAAATGTGTTAAAATGCTTCCCACTCATTATAAAGCTCCTGCCACCCCTGGATTAGGACTTTGATGTCACCAATCTTGCTTCAAAGGGTTCTTTCTGGGCTATTAATCACAGTTTAGCCTCTGAAGATATCGCCAGAGAAAACATTTGGACATCTTTGTACTAAACTTGCTAAAACTTTGAAATCTTGAGTGTCTTGCATATGCACAAATTGCAGCACTTCCTTTCATTGACAACTTTTATTTTGCTACAGAATCAAATGACACTGTAGGTAAAAATGCAAACAAATCTCTTCACACACTTGATTTGGGGGCCAGGGGATAAGAGAGGTGGTGAAGGGTGGGTGGGTAGAGAGGAGGGGAGAAGAGAGTCTGAACAGGCCACTCAGACCCTTCAAAGGTAAAAAGGGATAGGAATCTGAGTGACTAAGAGTTGCCTTATCATTTTTTCTTACCTTTCATTTTTTTTTTTTTTTTTTACTAACCAGTGCTCACATAGAGAATTGATGAGATTCCCTGGTCTTCTCTTGCCTTCTACTCTGCTTTGAGACCTATGTGAACTGTTCACAGCAAATAACAATAGCAAAATATTAGTTAATGTGAAGTGAGTACTTGCTTTGTACCAGTTCCATGTGGAAAGTGCTTTTTGTGAATTATCTCATTAAATCCCAATAAAAACGCTGAGAAGTAGGTAGTACTGTCTTCGTGTTATAGACAAGGAAACTGAAGCTCTGAGAAGTTAACTTGTTCAAGATCATGCCTCTGGAGAATGCAAAGCCCCACAAAGCTCCATTGGCCCCCAGGAATCGAGGCTACTTCCTCTCACTACCTACCCCACTGGTTCACTGGGAGTGGCCAGCTTCCTTCCTATGTGCTGAGGGATTGATGGGATTCAGGACGCACTATCCCAAAGTATGGGATAAGACCCTCGTGTGAGAGGCGCCATCCCGATTCCCAAAGGAAAGTAGCATCCTTATCTCTGAAGACACAGGGACATGGAGAAGAATCTGAACAAACAGGCCTTGCCATGTTTCCCCAGTTTATTAACATTAAATCATATTCTTTTTCCTATCATATTTCTCCATTACACTCCATTTTATTTCGTTACGAAAGCTCCCTTGTCGCCTAAAACTTACATTAAATAAATTTGTATACTTTTATTAATCTGTCTTTTGTTATAGGGGCCTCTGCCATGAACCTAGGATGGGTAGAGGAAAAAACACTTTCTCTCCCTTACAGGATCCTTACTGTCTGATCTGCCTATCAGTGTCTATGTCTCTTATTCTCTGTCAATCCAACTTCTTTCTCAGGAAAACTCCCTTCCGCATCTGTTTTCTTCCATATTCATCTCTATGAATGACTAGCAATACCCTAATTGGACTATTTGTTGTCGATGTAGTGAAAAATGTATAACATGAAATATATCTTCTGAACAAAATTTGTGTACAATACAGCATCATTAACTATGTGTATGTTGTACAGCAGATCTCTAGAACTTTTTCATCTTGCATTACTGAAACTCTATACCTATTAAGCAGCAGCTCCCCATTTTCTCCTGCCCCCTGCCACTGGCAGCTACTATTCTATTCTCTGCTTTTATGAGTTTGACTACTTTAGATACCACGTATAAGTGGAATCACAGAGTATTGTGTACTTGTGTACTTCTGTGACTGGCTTATTTCACTTAGGATAGTGTCCTACAGCTTTATCCGTGTTGTAGCATGTGACAGGGTTTTCTTCTTTTTTAAAGGCTGAATATTCCATTGTGTATATATACCACATTCCTCTGTCCATGGAAATTTAGTTTGTTTGTTTCTTTTTTTTTTTTTTTTTTTTTTGAGACAGAGTCTCACTCTGTTGCCTGGGCTAGAGTGTCGTGGCATTAGCCTAACTCACAGCAACCTCAAACTCCTGGGCTCAAGCGATCCTCCTGCCTCAGCCTCCCGAGTAGCTGGGACTACAGGCATGCTATATTTTTTTAGTTGTCCAGATCATTTCTTTCTATTTTTTAGTAGAGATAGGGTCTCCCTCTTGCTCAGGCTGGTCTCGAACTCCTGACTTTGAGTGATCCACCCACCTCAGCCTCCCAGAGTGCTAGGATTACAGGCGTGAGCCACCGTGCCCGGCCCCATTTAGTTTGTTTCTACCTGTTGGCTATTGTAATAATGGAGAGCTAGCTCTTCGAGATCCTGTTTTCAATTCTTTTGGATAAATACTCAGAAGTGGGATTGCTGGATCACATGGTAGATCTAGTTTTAATTTTTGAGGGAACTTTCATACTGTTTTCTACAGCAGCTGTACCATTTTATATGCTACCAACAGTGCAAAGGGTTCCAATTTCTCCACATTCTCTTCAACACTTGTTATTTTCTGTTGGTTTTTTTATTTTTTATTTTTTTGATGGTAATCCTAACAGGTATGAGGTGATATCTCATCTCATTGTGGTTTTGATTTTCATTTCATTTCCCTAATGATTAGTGATACTGAGTATCTATTCATATACTCATTAGTCATTTGTATGCCTTGTTTGAAGATACGTCTATTCAAATCCTTTGCCCATTTTAAAATCAGATTATTTGCGTTTTTTGCTGTTGAGTTGTAGGAGTTGTTTATACATTCTGGATATTAATTCCTTATTAGATATACAGTTTGCAGATATTTTCTCCAATTCTATAGGTTGTCTCTTCACTCTGTTGATTGTTTCCTTGGCTGCACAGAAGTTTTAGTTTTATGTTGTCTCATTTGTCTACTTTTGTTTTTGTTGCCTGTGCTTTTGATGTCATATCCAAACAATCATTGCCAAGACTGTTATGAAGCTTTTCTCTTATGTTTTCTCCTAGAGTTTTATAGTTTCAGATCTTATATTAAGTTTTAAATCCATTTTAAGTTGATTTGTGTATGATATAAGATAAGGGTTCAATTTCATTCTTTTGCATATGAATATCCACTTTTCCTAACACCGTTTGTTGAAGAGATTATTTTTGCCCATTATATAGTCTTGGCACCATTGTCAAAGATCATTTGATCATATATATATGAGTTTATTTCTGGGCACTCGGTTCTGTTTCGTTGGCCTATATGTCTGTCTTTATTTCAGTACCCTACTGTTTTGATTACTGTAGCTTTGTAATATGTTTTGAAGTCAAGAAATGTGAGGCCTCCTTGAACTTTGATCTTCTTTCTCTCGATTGTTACAGCTATTCTGAGTCATTAGTGGTTCCGTATGGATTTTAGGATTTTTTTCTACTTCTGAAAAAGATATCATTGGGATTGTGATAGCAATTGCATTGAATCTGTAGATCACTTTGGGTAGTATGGACACTTTAACAATATTAAGTCTTCCAGTCCATGAATAGTGATGTTCTTCCATTTATTTGTGCCTTCCTTAATTTCTTTCAGCAATGTCTTACAGTTTTTATTGTATATGTCTTTGCCTC
Organism: Avahi laniger; assembly: GCA_963575035.1. Lineage (NCBI taxonomy): Eukaryota > Metazoa > Chordata > Mammalia > Primates > Indriidae > Avahi > Avahi laniger. The sequence continues at coordinate 28,135 of CAUYSK010086459.1, read as the reverse complement.
CTTGGTTAAATTTATTCCTATTTTATTTTTGATTCTATTGTAAATGGAATTGTTTTCTTAATTTCTTTTTTGAATAATTCATTGTTAGCATATAGTGATGTAACTGATTTTTGTTTGTTGATTTTTGTGTCCTGCAACTTTACTGACGTTAGTTCTAACATTTATTAGTTCTAACAATATTTTTTTTGTATGGGCTCTTCAGAATTTTCTACATATAAGATGTCATCTATGAACAGAGATAGTTTTACTTCTTCCTTTCTGATTAGGATGCCTTTTATTTCTTTTTCTTACCTAATTACTCTAGCTAGGATTTCTAATAATGTGTTGAATAGAATTGATGAGTGTGTGCGTCACTTGAAGGAAATTGGAAATATTTAACCCCAAAATACATTTCTTTGACATATTTTTGAGATGGCTGCCATGAGTCTCACAGATAAAAGTAATGCTGCAAAACTGACTTTTGTGGGGAAGGAGGAATTTACATCTGTAGAGAATGCAGCCAAGTCTGTCCTTTGCCAATCTAGACACCTTTATAGGTCTGGGGGAAAAAAAACATTTACCATCTAAACCAACTATTCTCTCTAAGGGCTGCTACCTGTAAGATTTCATTTACATAACAAGACCAGCTTTGCTAGTCAAGCCTCTTCCTCTTTGCCTCCCTGTTTTTCTGCTTCAAGCCCCTGTTCTTTAAAAATCTCTGAACCTGGTTGAGGAGTAGAATCTTTATTATGAGGGTTTCTGTGTATGCACATTAAAATAAATTTGTAACTTTTTCCTCCTGTTAATCAATCTGCCTCATGTCAGTGATTTTTCAGTGAACCTTAGCAGGGCAAGAGCCTTTGCTCCCTACCTCCTATTCCTAATCTTAGAGAAAAACTTTCAGGTTTTCACTATTGAGTATGATGTTAGCTGTGAGCTTTTCATACATGGCCTCTATAATATTGAGGAAATTTCCTTCAATAGTTGTATGTTGTTTCTTTTTTGTTTATAAAACTAATATAAATTTTATTTTATTTATAATTTTTAAATAAATTATTTAAAACTTATAATTGTTATAATTTATATCATTAAAGTTTCAAAATTCAAAATTTTCCAATTTTTTCAAATTCAGAACAGATTATTTAGAAAATTCAAAAAATATACAAGAACACAAAGGGGAAAGTTACTGGTGATCCTATTCCTTAACCCTTCCTTCAATTTAATTTCTGTATCTTTTTTTCCTCAGGTAATTTGGCCCAGACAAGAGCCAGAATAACAGTGGCCTCAAGATCTTTGCCTCCACATTTCAGTGCTGGGAGAACCAAGGTGAGTAATAGAATTGCACCAAAAATGTTATGGGCTGGGAGGTACTCCTGCCCCAGGGATAATCCTAGGGTGAGCAGCATTAGTTCCCTTCATCCAGCCCACTGCCTGGACATTCTGGTAACGAGGTGGAAGGTGTTTAGGAATTCAGGGCTTAGGAAATTCGAAATAACATCAAGGAATACTTGCAATCTTGATTCTCAGAAAGACCACTTGCACATAGTAGGAACTCAAATGATTTTTGTTAACAATAATTTTTACACCTGGATTGCTATTACAATTCATTATAATACCCTGCTTTTCAACCTTGCTAATTTATAGCAAGATATTATGACTGTTAAACATGGACTATATAAGCCTCTATAAGAGATTTACATAGGAGTTTCAGTGGTTCTGAGAGCCTCTTGATATTACATGTAAAATTTTATTTGTATTAAATATGGCTGATTCTCATTATTTGTAAATTATGCTCTACGAAGTCACTGCAAGCTCTGAATCAGCAAATGCTGAAACATTTTGCTCTTAGGGTAAATACAGGATTAAGATCCTGTGACGTTCTGATCTCAATATTTTGTCAACTGGTCAATACATAACCTCATTTTACATGTGTTTCTGTTTAAAGAGAACTTATTTAATATATATTTCTTCCAAATAATTAATTATATTCAGTATTTCTTTATATAAAACAATATTTTAATTGCTGCATTTGTGTTGTTAACTCACAACCAACAAAGCTTATCTAATGCACATGTTTTAGGAACAGAACAGTTCCACGAACTCCGGTTCCATGGGCACATCACAACCTTCTTGTGCTTAGGAACAGTAGACAGCACTTCCCCACTGTACTTGGGGGACCGTTTAAACAGCAAAATTACCAACAAAAAACACAAAAATACAAAAAAATGTGGAGCTTAAATAGGCCTGAAAAAGAATGCCCATGTTTATAGCATGAGAGCTGAAACAAGAAGGCAGCATCACCTGTTTGACCTCAACTGGAACTATGTGCTTCAGGGGACTGAAATTTTTCACCTCTCTATGCTTGTCTGTGAATGACCATGAAAGCATTGTGAGTATTGACTTTGGGGTAACAAAAAATTTTAGCAAGTAGACAAATCCACAAATAATAAGCATGGACTGTATATGTGTCTTTTGGAGTCATTGGCTTCCACCAGATTGTACAAGGGATAATGATTCCACCAGATTATACAAGCGATAATGACACAAAAAGATTAAAGGCCCCCTCCCCCCGCCATCTTTAATAGTAGTACTTCCTGTCAGCTCACATTCCTCTCCTTTCCTCAGTTTGTTTTTTGACTACTGGCCCCTGCCAGAGCCTGTTCCTCTATCTTCCATACTTTTAACAGCAGCACAGTATTGCCTCTCTCCCTGCACTGTCTACCATTATTCAGACACCACCCACATGAAGACTGTGCCTTCTAGTATGTGGCATATATTTACATCATTAAAATAATACTAATTTGTGTGGGTGAGATGAAAATGACTAGAGATTTATTTTCACTTAGAAAGGAGATGAAAGTTGAAAGTTCTAATTAAGACATACAAAAGTATGACAGGCGACAACAGCAATACAAAACAAAACAAAAATAAACAAATAAAAAAACAACGCCACCTACTCTCTGCCTTATCCAAGATAAAATAACAGGAGTGCCCCTGGATCACGCTGAGCTCTGTAAGCGAGAAAAAGTAATATCTTTTCCTTACTTGTCATAAGGTTTATGGCTGAGACTCCCCCATCGTGAAAGACAGATTAATAAGAGAAAAGCATACAAATTTATTTAATATAAGTTTTAGATGACATGGGAACCTTCAGAAATGAAGGCCCAAAGAAATAGGGAAATCCGTATTTTTATGGTCAGTCACACAGAAATATGATTGGAGAACAAAAGAGTATGATCTAATGGTAAGAAACTAGGGCTTACTTAGCAAGGCCTGTTTGTTCAGATTCTTCTTGGTGTCCTTGTGTGATATTCCTAACCCATAGGTATAGGTCGAGATATCTGTCACATAAGGGTCTTCAGAGGAGAAGGGAAGGAAAGGGTTTTATGACCTGCTTCAGAGAAGAAGGGCAAGGGGAAGGTGAGAGTGATCTTTCTGCTTCTGCTGTTTTCTCAAGTGCCAAGGTCCCATATTTTGGGATAGTGTGTCCTGAACCCTTTCATCTCCAACACGTTGAGCAGCACTGCACAGGGCCAGTTTTCAATGCCAGTCTCGCCTTCCCATTCAGTGCTATAGAAGCTTTTGAGAGGGGTGATGCAGTATGTGGTTTATTTTCTTCTTCTTCTTCTTAAGGAAAATGAATGGATGTATCACTTGATAGCGGTAAAAATTCTTGACAAAAGACCCTGTCAAGAAGGTAATAAATATAAGCACTCCTGAGGTTTCAGGATGCAAATAATGAGAACTTACAAGACCAGGAGAAAAATTCTGCAGTGTTTCATTTATTGCTGGTTTATGGATGGTTTATGGGACTTTGGGGAGTCCATGTTTTTATCCAAGAGTAAATTTAGCTGACAGATAAGGCAAATTTTTTATGATGATAAAGGAATTAGTTTATTAAGAAGACATAACAATTCCAAATCTTTATGCACCCAATAACAGATCTTCAATATACGTGACACAAGGAACTGATAGAACTGCAAGTATAAACAGACAAATATACAATTTTAGTCATAGATATTAATATCTCTCTAATACTTGATAGGATAATAAACAGATTTGATAAAGACTCAAAAATGTTAAGATAAAAACTTTATCCAAATATATTTGTAGATTCAATGCATTCCCAATCAGAATTCTAGCAGGCTTGTGTGTTTGTGTGTGTGTGTAAATAGAAAAACTGATTCTAAAATTTATGTGGAAATGCAAAGGACCTAGGATAGCCCAAACTTCTTTGAAAAAGAAGAATAAAGTTGGAGAACTTAAAAGACCTGATTTTGAGACTTAATATAAGTCTGTGTAATCAAGACAGCATGGTCATTGTGGTAATGGTTTCCCATGTGTATACATACATAAAAACTAATCAAAATTGTATATTTTAAAATATATCCAGTTTATTATATCCCAATTATATATCAGTAAAGCTGTTAAAAATGATTACTGCTAAGAAATCATGAATTTTAAGTAATATCAATGCAAGAAAAAAAGCAAACACCAAAATATGACAGACCTACACTTCTCCTCTCAGTAAAAATCTGTTGTTATACAGTGTGGTTAAAAACAAGGTAATAAAGTAAAAAAATTAGTAGGCTGAAAAATAATTTCTAGGAAACTATATGATATGTGGATTGAAGACAGTTATTAATACATCACATTGTGTTTATTTTGCCTTGAGATTTTCTTAACATTTAAAACTTTTAATTACTAAATGTACGTAATAGTTGTATATATTTATAGGGTACATGTCATGTTTTGATACAGGCAAATAATGTGAATTAATCAAATCAGGATAATTGGCATATCCATCACCTCAGATGTTTATCATTTCTTTGTGTTAGGAGCATCCCAATTCCACTCTTTTACTTATTTTAAAGTATACCCTAACATATGTTGATTATATAGTCACTGTGTTATGCTATCAAATACTGTTCATTCTAACTATCTAACTATACTTTTGTAACCCATTAACCATCCTCATTTTATCCCCCATCCCTGCTATACTTCCCAGCCTGCAGTAACCATTATTCTACTGTCTCCATGAGACAATTGTTTTTAATATTTAGCTCTCACATATGAGTGAGAACATGTGAAATTTGTCTTTCTGTGCTTGGCTTATTGCACTTACCATAATGTTCTCTAGTTCCATCCACATTGTTGCAAATGGCAAGGTTTCGTTCTTTTTTGTGGCTATATAATATTCCATTGTGTATATGTATCACAATTTCTTTATCCATTCATCTGTTGATGGACACTTAACTCGATTCCAAATCTTTGCTGTTGTGAATAGCACTACAAGAAACTTGGGAGTGTAGATATCTTTTCAATATACAAAATTCCCTTATTTTGGATATATACCTAGCAATGGGATTGCTAGTCATATGGTAGTTCTATCTTCCGTTTTTTGAGGAACCTCCATACCATTCTCCATCATGATTGCACTAATTTATATTCCCACCAACAGTGGACAAGTGTTCTCCTTTCTCCACATCCTTGCCAGCATTCATTATTGCCTGTCTTTTGATAAAAGCCATTTTAACTGGTAATAAGGTAATATCTCTTATAGCTTTTTTTTTTTTTTTTTTGAGACAGAGTCTCCCTCTGTTGCCCTGGCTAGAGTGAGTGCTGTGGCGTTAGCCTAGCTCACAGCAACCTCAAACTCCTGGGCTCAAGTGATCCTCCTGCCTCAGCCTCCCAGGTAGCTGGGACTATAGGCATGCGCCACCATGCCCGGCTAATTTTTTTTATATATTTTTAGTTGTCCGGATAGTTTCTTTCTATTTTTTTTTTTTTTTTTAGTAGAGACGGGGTCTTGCTCTTGCTCAGGCTGATCTTGAACTCCTGAGCTCAAACAATCCACCCGCCTCGGCCTCCCAGAGTGCTAGGATTATAGGCATGAGCCACCGTGCCCGGCCTCTCTTATAGTTTTGATTTGCATTTCTCTTATGGCTAATGATGTTAAATATTTTTTCATATACCTATTGGCCATTTGTATATCTTCTTTTGAGAAATGTCTATTCAGAGCTTTTGCCCATTTTTTACTCAATTTATTTGAGTTTTTCCTATTAAGGTGTTGGAGCTCCTTATATATTCTAGTTATTTATTCCTTGTCAGATGGGTAGTTTGAAAATATTTTCTCCCATTCTGTGGCTTGTCTCTTTCCTTTATTGATTGTTTCCTTTGCTGTGTAGAAGTTTTTTAGTTTGATGTGATCCCATTTGTTGAATTATGCTTTGGTTGCCTATGTTTTGGGGGTATTACTCAAAAAGTTCTTGCCCAGACCAATGTTCCGAAGCATTTCTCCAATGTTTTCTTTTACTAGTTGCACAGTTTCAGTCTTAGATTAGTCCTTAATCCATTTTTATTTGATTTTTCTATATGTGAGAGATATAGGTCTAGTTTCAGTCTTCTACATATGGATATCTAGTTTTCCTAGCACCATTTATTGACGAGACTGTCTTTTCCCAACTGTATGTTCTCGGCAACTTTGTCAAAGTTGAGGTCACTATAGATGTGTAGATTTATTCTGTTCCATTGGTCTGTGTGTTTGTTTTTATGTCAGTATTATGCTGTTTTGGTTGCTACAGCTCTGTAGTATAATTTGAAGTCAGGTAATGTGATTCCTTTAGTTTTGTTCTTTTTGCTCAGCATGGCTTTGGGTCTTTTGTGGTTTCATATAAATTTTAGGATTATTTTTTCTATGTTGTGAAGAATGTTATGGACTGGAAAGTTGTTCTGGATGAGTCAATGAGTAAATGTGAAGGCCTAGAACATCACTGTATACTACTGTAGACTTTATAAATACTGTCCACCTAAGCTATACTAAATTTATAATATTATACAGCCAGATGAAAATATTTTCTTTCTTTATATCTTTTTTCTGTAAATTTTTTTTTTGACTTGTTAAGCATTTTTGTTAAAAACTAAGACCCCAACACACACATTAACCTAGGCCTACACAGGGTCAGGATCATCAATATCACTGTCTTCCACCTCCACACTTTGTCCCACTGAAAGGTCTTCAGGGGCAATAACACACATGCCTTCTGCTGGAATACCTCCTGAAGGACCTGCCTGAGGCTGTTTCACAGTTAACTCAGATTATTTTAGTGTAAGTAGAAGGAGTACACTGTAAAATAATGATTAAAAAAAGTATAGCATAGTAAATACATAAACCAGTAACATAGTCATTTACTATCGTTAGCCAGTATTATGTACTCTACGTAATTGTGTTATATGTACTATACTTTTATATGACTAGCAGCGCAATAGGTTTGTTTACATTGATGTCACCACAACATGTGAGTAATTTGTTGCATCATGATGTTATGACAGCCACAACATTAGGCAGCAGAAATTTTTCAGCTACATTTTAATCTTATGGGCCCCTCATATATGCAGTCATTGACTGAAATCTTGTTATGCAGTGCATAACTGTAACAAGTCCAAGGCTACACAGCTACCAAGTAGAGGAGCCAGAATTTAGACTATGTATGTTTGATTCCGAAACTTTGTGCTCAGTAGTATGTCACTCCCTGAGCCTAGGAAAGCTTTTCTAGTCGTTTGTTTTGTTTTGTTTTTTCCTGACTGAGGTAAAAACGTATAAGATACTTCGGAGAGGTCTTCTGAAATCCCCATTTTGGGGAAGAAGTATTTGCTAGATGATGCTCCTAATAGAATCTACTGACTGATTGTTTCTGAGAGACTATTTAAAAATTAAATGATACTACTATTATCTAAATCAACTCAAGAAGACAAATTCTTAGGTTAGACAACAGTCTTCTCAGTCCTTTTTGGGCTGACTTTGGAGTTAACTGGAAGGCCTGGTGCAGACAGAGATCTAGTTTAAAGGGCTGAGAGAGGCAACTTCTGGTTTGTTGTGTCTCTGAAATTCCCTTTTAGATCCACACCAAGTTCAGGAGAACCTTGTGACTATGCAAATATACAAGAGACCCTCGACCAAACCCAAGACCTTTCTAAATTCTTAAATTAGAAAATACCCCAATAGCATATCATTTATTCTGTCAAATACAGTCAGTACTAACAGGCAAGCGTCAGCATGTCGAGGTTTTATATGACAAAGAACAGGTTTTTACTTCCGTATCAAGCTGTATGTGAGTGCAAGGACAGGACTAAGTTACACTGAAACACAGATTTGGGCAGTTAGACAGGGGTTCCCTCCTGCCCATACAGCCTTATAACTTTTGGAGTGCAAATTGGCGCTCGATTCTGTATTTTTCCAATTTGCTGTAGGGGACTGGTACTGATCTTGAAAATAATGCAGATTATTCCTTTTAAATTGTGTCTCAGCCGCACTAATACACATCAAGGATTTTCTGGTGACTAAACGGTTACATTCTGAAACTCCAATGGTCTGCTGTGTGTTCTGATGGAGGGGAACAGGTCAATTTATCAACACCTACTAATAGAGAAACATGGGTGAGCTATTCAGCTGCTCTTTTAAGGTGCCTGTGGGGCTGGTGCTCACTGGCTAATTTGAATAAAAAGGGAGGGAAATGAAGGAGGAAAAGCAAAGTTCAAAGTGAGAGGTGCTTTTTCAGGGAGGATCTCCGAATAGAAGAAAGTAGTAGAGAAATTCTCAAAAGTTTTTTTTATGTGTGTGTGTGTGTATGTTTATGGAGGTCGGATGTGGAGGAAGAAATAAGAAGAAAAAAGTTGAAGAAAACTCTTAGAATTTATAATTCAGTCGAAGTCCAATCCTAGGCAAGATCTCTCCTTCAGTCCTGATTAGCTTACCTCCAAACCTCACCAGCTCTGAGCTCTGTTCTCAAATGGGGATGAGAAGGGGAAAGAAACCTCTCAAGTGTACCTATCTCATGACCCTGGAGAGAATGCAATACCTCCTGGGTAGGTGGGATGGTTATGTGTGTTTGTCTTCCCTTTTCTTCTTTATAACAGCAGCCTTCCTTGTAGACACAGCTTTCCTTTCCTCCTTTCTTGTTTAAAAAAATTGTGGTTTTTTTAGAGACAGAGTATCACTCTGTTGCCTAGGCAGAGTACAGTGGCACAATCATAGCTCACTGCAGCCTTGAACTCCTGGGCTCAAGGGATCCTCCTGTCTCAGCCTCCCAAATAGCTAGGACTACAGACCCACATCACCAAGCCTGGCTAAATTTTTTTTTTTTTTTTTTGGTAGAAATAGGGTCTCATTATATTGCCCAGGTCTTGAACTCCTGGCCTCAAGCGATCCTCCTGCCTTGGCCTCCCAATCATTAAAGAAAGTAAAAAGCAAAACCTATCAGTGGTTATATCATTGTTTCAGCTGCATATGAATGGACTGATGGCATCCAAAGTGCAGCCCATAAAAAGAAAGCTGCACTGTCCCTCATATGTCATATTCCTGCTCACTGTTTAGGTTGCTTTCTAGTTTTTGATAACTTAACTCCATGGTTTGTCTCCTTCTTAAATAAACTTATTTTTTTAAATCCAATCCAATTGAAGCATTTCCTTTCATTTTGCACACAGTCTCATAAATATTCTTCCAGGTAAGCCTCATTATTTCTCTTCTCCCTGTACCCCCTTCCCCCACAGCCCAAGTCCTGCCCATTTTAGCACCCATTTTTCATTTCCACTGAAGAAGGAGGCAGGTATCCTCACCCCATGGAAAGGTGGCTGCCTGGACAATAGTCGACCAAGTGAAATCCATGTGCTGACAGCAGCATCTTCTGGTTCAGACATTCCTACTTCATACCCTTGCCACCTGTTCAAAGTGGATAGAAAGCTGCCACAGCAAGGCTGGTGCTAAATGCCACTCATGTCTTCTGCAAACCAAAGCAGAGTTTTTGTTGTTGAGTTACAATAATGAATCATAGGCTGCTTGCATTCAATCCCTGTAACTGTTTTCATTCATAAATTCCTTCTAGTCAGCCCAGGTAGTTGGGATAGATGATTGGGAACAAGTGTATCCCACTAAGTTCCTGAGCGATTTGGTACCTGAGCTCTCATCTGCAGTGAGCATGGGGGAACTGCAGGAGGCAAGAGGAGTGTTACAGCGTCAGGATCTCATGGCATGGAAGGCAACTGCTGCTGGCCTCATTCCCTGCAGTACAACCTGCACTTTAGGTCTATTATGTTTTTATAAATGCCCGGCCTCCTGGGCCTTTGCCCAGTTTTCCTTTAAGACATAGTTGGTCTCATGTGACATTACTGGAGAATTTAACAGGTGTCCATTAGAAGATGGAGAAATATGGCATTAATAGGAGTTTGCACTGAGACCACATGGTACTTCACAGAATGCAGTGGTATTGTCAAATGAGTAGAACAGTGCACATTACTTTTTTTTATCTTTTATATGGTTTTAAAAATTCTCCCCGCAGTGTACATTATTGTGTCCTAAACACCGTGATCCCTCAGATGTTTGACCAAACAGTCTTTCAGATTTTGGAAAACCTGGAGAATGAATTAAGTGTTCATATTCTCAGACCAATTCCTTCCACCTGTGCTTCCAGGTAGACACTCTGGAGGTGATACGGCATCCAGAAGAAACCACCAACATGAAGAGGCAAACCATGGCTTCTTACTTCCGGGTATGGAGTCTTCTTGATCTCTATTCTGCCTCCTTTCAAAAAGGACTCTCCAAGCCTTCTATGAGAGGCCCAGATAGGACAGAGTCATTGAAACAAGGGCAAAGCACAAGAGCCAGTTAAGGAAGGTGGGGGTAGGTGCAAGCATGGCAGGGAGAGACCATTGGGCACACAGTCTTGTCCATTGAATGTGCTCGTTCTCTTAGCATTTGAGTTGCTTCTTGGCCTTAAAGCTGCTGGAGTCAGCTACTTTTCCAGCATACTGAATAATAGTTAATAAAATTCCAGAAGGTGGCTTATCAAGTTCAGATACTGAGAGAATCTTAGCATTGACTTTATTTTCCTAGATTGAATTGACCTATTATAAAACCCATTGCCTGGGCTCTATTATTTCCTGTTTCTGCCACCTCGATTTCTATTTCATCTAGTACAATGTCTCCTTTGGGCAAAAACATTGTCTCTGGAAGGGTTCTGTTAAATGTACATTACATAGCAAAGATAAGACACATGCATTCTTGTAGCAATTTGCACAGATTTGCTTATCTTCAAATTATAAAGCTTTGGAGTTGGAAGCCCCTTAGAGATCATGTGCCACTAGGAGCTAAGGTCCAGGTAGCATCATGGTAGAAATGCTGTTAGGACAGAGTTGGAACTGATCTTAGGGACAGCAGAGTCAGGTGGTAAGATGGGGCTGGCACAGGAAGGGGCTCGGCAGGGATAAGAGGTCAGTAGGAAGCTGGAGGAGGGAAGCGGGCTGAAGGGTAGGACCTGGGAGCCAGCACTGTGGATAGGAGGCACCATGGAAAGCTAGCGGTGCAAGAAGGATCTAAAGGGAAGAAGTACAACTTAGCCAACTGTGCTTCAGAGGCAGACTAGAATTGGGCTCAGGGTATGAATTGCAGGGGCCCAGACCTTTGAGTCCAGCACTCCATCCATGCAGTGCTTCCTGCTATAGCATCTCTGACAGGTGGGCATTCTGCGCCTGCCTCATCATTCTGATGTTTGGACATCTCTACTTGTTACTTATTTCTTGAGATCTACCTGGTCCTGTCCCCTTTGGTGGCTCTATTTTCATCCTCATCCTCCTAGTAACCCTTGGAGTGTGTGCGTGTGTGTGTGTGTGTGTGTGTGTGTGTGTGTGTGTGTGTGTGTGTGTTCCCATGGGATTTGGAGGCTATATTGACTCTGTGAAATCATCCTCAAGATCCTAGGGCCCCCTCTATCAGTAGAGAAGCCCCTGGCTTATACTTTTTCAGAAATATACCCATGACAGCTAGTTTGGTATCCTCAAAATACCAGTTTACAAATGCTAAACCTGAAAAATAAGATTCCTTGATAAGCTAGGTTACACCAGTTTTGATCAGTAGGAGGAATGATTATGAAATAATGGAACTGATTTTCTGTGTAGCTTATAATTTCCCACAAGGCATGCCCAAAAGAGGACCTCCAACAATGAATGCCCCTGAGGAACAACTGAGGTTTCTCTGCTCAAGCACCCCTCTGGTTTTCCATGTCCTTTCCTCCCCTTTCTGTGAGATCCCTGTACCAGCTGGTTGGTATATGCTTGTTAATTTTCATTATAATCTTCTTTTTCTCCAATTTTCTTGTTTTCTTTGCCTTCTTTTTCTATTTTTCTTTTTTGCTCCATTACCTCATTAGCAATAGTATCAGTAGGATTTGCTTAAATTTTTCGATGGTTCTTAGGCTGAAGAAGCAATTAACTCCTTCCCCAAAAGCTGGACATTTTCAATTACAGATACAGATTGTGGAGCATTGGCCTGGCCAACCAGAGACAAGCATTCTACTTCTGGTGATGGAGTTACAGGGTAACCTAGAGTATGTTCTTAGCTAAATTTCTGCCATGTTGAAATATTGCTTGGTGCTAGCTTGTGTTTAAAGAATGCTTTTGAATCTGCAGGCTGCTATAAGTGGAACTTATATTATCATCATCTTTTGCTGATTTCACGTTCTGTCTCAAAAAGATCCATGAGTCGTTCACAAGCCTCAAACTGCTCTGGAGGCCCCTGCAGACCTGTGTTGTAACTATCCATTACATTATTGGTAACTTCATTTCATGTGCATTTTTTCTCCCTTGTAGTATTCTCTGATGGATCTGCTCTCCAAAATGGTGGTTGGACAGCCCCACTTTGTGCGCTGCATTAAGCCCAATGATGACCGAGAGGCCCTGCAGTTTTCCCGAGAGAGGGTGTTGGCCCAGCTCCGCTCCACTGGGATCCTGGAGACAGTCAGCATCCGCCGGCAAGGCTATTCCCACCGTATCCTCTTTGAAGAGTTTGTGAAAAGGTCAGACCAGCATCTTTGGAAATACGTTATAGTAGATGTAGCTCTACCCTGGCCATCTCTGTCTCCTGGGGTTGCTCCTCGTACCCACTTCCCTCCAAACATGTAATTGGCTAATTGCCAGCTACCATTTACTTGCTTAAATGTTGCATTTTTACTGTGATCCAGCTGAACTACAGTGATCCAGAGGACAGGTTAAGCTTCCTTCTGATCATATTTTTTAAAATGTCCATAGGCATTTGTATGTTATAAATCCTTAGGTCTCAAATTCTCTGGATATTTAATTGTTATGATGAAAATATCTTTCCATAAGCGGGTCCAGGATTCTGGTGAATTTGAATGCACCCAAGCACCCACTCCTCTTCTGGACTCTGCCATGATATAATATGGTAATTAATACATACACAGCACCTAGAAACACTTACATAGTACAGGACATTTTAGGGCACTGTCCTAAAATGTATAATCTCGTTTGATCCATAGACCAATCCTATAAGGCTCTATTATCCCCATTTTACTGATGAGAAAATTGGAGCACAAAATGAAATTAAGTGACTTTCCCAAAGTCTCACGCTGGCAGATGGTAGAGCCAGGATATTAACCTAGGCAGTCTGGTTTCAGTGTCCACACTTTTAATCTCCTCAGTCCACTGCATTCAATCAATTTTTTTTAAAATAAATTACATGGAGCTTTCGAAATCCAGAAAGTGACTTATAAGAAGGAAATGCTGTTCTTTTCTACACAGCTGTTGTAGGAATGCCTTATATATACATATGATTACAGGTAGAATTGTCACAAAATTTCCTGTGAAGAAATAAGGAAAACAATAACAACAACAAAAAAAAACCCACTTTTGAGAAGCACTGCTATCTGAAGATGCCACTGAGGAATATTACTACAAAATCCATCATAGAATCTGTCTCACCCCAATAGCCATCTTCAGTATCTTTTTACCTCCATTCTCAAACATGTGCCCAGCTTTTTCTCAAGAAAAAATGGATCCTAAATACAGTCGCTTGCTTCGTCAAGTCTTCCAAACTGCTAAATTCCGTGGAAAAGAAAAGCAAAAAAATTTCCTTACAGTGAAAATTTTTAAATTAAAAATAAGAACGAAATGGCTTCTTTTTTTTTTTTTTTTAAAGTATCTTTGAGCTTTTTTTCTTCCTCTTAAATTTGGAGGCGGAACAAGAAAAAAAGATTATTTTAGCTCATGAATGTGACTAGTCTAGTATTTTTAGCAACAAACTGTTTGAATACAAAAAAATATTTAAGAAAACAGGTCACATGCTAAACAGATTGACACTTCTTTGTTCGTAATCAGAAAGCCATTAGGCAAGTATCAACAAGAGTTTCAAAATGTCAGTAAATCTGAGGATATCAAAGATTTCTGAGCCAGCAAGTTAATTGGTATTTTGATCCTTTTGAGCAACTTAACAAAATGGATGCGCTTGCAGTTTTCCCCCTTGATGTTATTCAACAAATAGGTGCACTTCTTATCTTCCTGTTCAAGAGTGCTGTTTTGTAAACTCTTAGCTGGAAATATGCAGACAAAACAATCAAAGGCAGGGGGTAGAGCCATTCAGGGTTTAATCAAGTGGAGGTAAATAAAAGATAGAGACTCATTTAATGTTACTTTTGACATTTTTTGTATATTCTGGCATTCAGGACTGAAACTTTATCACCTAAAAGGTGGTGTTCTTGGGATTATGTTCTTGGGTTCCAGAAAGGGGAAGGACTTCCCAAACCCTCATATCACCCAAGTCTACAAACTTGGTGAAACCAAAAATGCTTCCTTGCCCCTATCATCATTGAATTTTCTAGTAAAACAATTTAAAGTGCCCCTACTTATCCTCTAATCATAGAGCCTTTGAGGAAGCAGGTGTCTCCAACACCATCTCAACAATGGAGCCAAGTGAGTTATAAATCTTTATGCTCTGTAAGGGCCAAGGGCTTGGCCCACTGAAGGTTCACTGAAAAATCAACTTGCAAAAGGCAGATTAATTAGAGGAGAGGCATTTAATGTGTATACATGAGAGCCTTCAGAATGAAAACGCAAAGATACAGGGGAAATTGTCCATTTTTGTGTTTAGGTTCAGTAAAGTAAGGACAGCCATGTAGTAACATGATTGGGAAAAAAGGGTATGATCTAATGCTAACAGCCTGAGTGGGGAAACCCAGGGAGGCCTGTCTGTCTAGATTCTTCTTGGCCTCTCTGAGTATGCATTCCTTCCTTCTGGGTATAGGGCAGGGCCCTCTCTGGAATAGGGGTCTTATAGCCTACAGTCAAACAAGGTAAGTCAGATAATTTCTTTATGGCCAGTTTTTACATAAGAAAGGCAAAGGGAAAGTCAGAGTAATATTTTTAAGTTTTATGGCTGGCTTTGGGGAAAAGCGATTCTGGTTTCTATGACCCTTCTTGGGGAATAGGGATTTTAGTTTCTATGGCTAGCATTGGGAAAGAATGAGACTGAGAGACAGAAGGGCAGGAGAAAATCAGAGAGAAACTTTTGTTTCTGAGGATACTTCTGAGGCGTTCATTTTGGAGTATTGTTTTCTGAGCCCCAACAGTTCTTAGCTAGGCATGAAAGAGGCTACCTGGAAATGCTGGGCATGTACATAGTTGAAACCTCCTTGAAGTAATGCTGTTGAAGGACATCACAAAAAACCACTGTGAACATTCATTGTCTTCATGGTCAATGCACTCTTGATGTACAGTATCTCAGAAGGTCTATACGGGGCAAACACATGACTGCATGCACTGGGATATGTTCTGGAAAATGTCTAAAGGATAGGGCTGAGTCTAATGTTTTGTTTATTAAACTGTTTCGGTAAATAGTACAATTTAATAAGGAGACCTGAGTTCTAGTCTCCTTTCAGACATAATATTTGGCAAATAACCCAAAATTTATGTAAAAGATATTTCCTTCTCTGCATGACAAGAAGGCAGGAGTACACAGAGCCCACCCACAACCTGAAGATTTTCAGGGATTGCGTGCAGATGCCTGGGCATTACTTAGTCTCTCATTCTTCCAGGATTGCTCACCTTCCCCAAATAGCTCACTGGATGGAAGACCTGCATCTGCCAGGACCTAATTCATGATAGTTGTTAATCATGGTTTGTCGAGCAACATGAAACTCTTCCCTCTTCTCTTTCATTGTCATCTTCTATTTCTTCTCATGATGGCATGGAGAGCTGTGGTACCCTGGTGTCTCCATCTCATCCTCCCTTCTATTCCTCCTCTCCCTCTCCTCTAGAAACTAGGAGTGACCTTTGACTTCTCTCCTCCTCGCTTCCTTTAAACAATCCAAAGCCCTGCAGACTTAACTTGCTAAAGTTTCTCAACAAGGTTCCTTTGGGAGTCCCTTATCCATTCTCCCAAGGCTTTAGTTCAGGCCTTTTGTTATAATTATTATTAACAGCTTAATTGAGACATAATTCACATATGATAAAAGCTAACCTTTAAAGAACAAAATTCAATGATTTTTAGTATATTCATAGAGTTGTGCAGCAATTACCATCTACTCTTAGAACATTTCATTATCTAAAAAGAAACCCTGTACCCATTAGCCATCCTCCCCTTTCCACCAACCCCACCAGATCTAGG
Source organism: Avahi laniger (assembly GCA_963575035.1). Lineage (NCBI taxonomy): Eukaryota > Metazoa > Chordata > Mammalia > Primates > Indriidae > Avahi > Avahi laniger. The sequence goes on along the minus strand of CAUYSK010086459.1, from coordinate 11,709 downwards.
CAACCAATGATCTAATTTCTGTCCTATGGATTCCCTATTTTAGACATTTCATATAAATGGAATCATACTACATGTGGCCTTTTATGTCTGGCTTCTTTCACTTAGCATAATGTTTTCAAGTTCATCCATACTGTACTGTGTATCAGTATTTTATTCCTTCTTATGGATGAATATTCCATTGTATGAATATATCACATTTTGTTTACTCATTTGTCAGTTGATGGACTTTTGTACTGTTACTACTTTTTGGCTGTTATGAATAATGCTTTGAGCATTCGTGTACAACTTTTAATGGACCTATGTTTTCTTTTGGGTATATACCTATGAGTAGAATTTCTGGATTGTAAGGTAACCCTATGTTCCAAATGACTGTACCAGTTTATTTTCTCACCTGCAATGTTATGAGAGTTCCAATTTTGCTCACCCTCTTGCCAGTTTCCTAAATGTGCTTTCTGTTTTTCCAAAGAGCCATGAGAGTAGGATTTATCTAAAATTCCTATTTGAGCATGTTGCTTCCTTCATTAAAATGACCATCCAGAAACCCACCGCACGAGCTTTAGCTCCCCTGCCTGGTGTAGGGAGTCTCCTTGATTTGGCCCCTGCCCACTTCTGCAGACTCTTCTCTCTCATGTCCCCACCTGTCAGCTTACACTCCAGAAAAAAGGAACCACTTAGACCTTCCTCACACAGCATAAATACATCTTATGATAGTACTATTCTGTAAAAGGAGGCTGCTTACTTGGTATATTAGTCAGGAATCTCTCAATAACAAGTGACCACCTGTAACTGTATAGATGAGAGCCTGATATAAATAGATCTTAATGTGCCATTCAGGTGGGCTAGTATATCTGCAGCAAAGTGAACAGCATCCTCAATTCCCTGGAAATCAATTTACATGGTAGTAAGGGACATGCTAAGAGACAATAGGGAGGATAATGGGCAATTTCAACATTGTGAGTAAAATATATTGCATGCCTGTGTGCACAATTTCCACATGTACCTTCCAGGGGCAGCAGTTGCATGGTGGTGGTCTCTGGGAAGACATCTCTAACAAGTGATGTCCTTGCATACTGTCATTCTCACCCATTTTTCTTTGTTTAGCTGAGAGAACAAGTTGCTCCCACCTCCCCAACTATGTGTGTGTGTATTGGTGCCTTTTAGGTAGTTTGTACATTAGAGTATTAGGGAGGTGAAACCTTGGATGACTTCTTTTCTCTCTTAACTCTTTCATTACCATTATTATAACATTGGTTAGTGCAATAAACAAAAAACTTTTTTAAAGTGCCTTTTACAATATCATTGAAAGACTCTGAGAGAGGGCCTGATCTGATTTTGTTATTTACGGATGAAGAGTCTGAGGCCAGAGAGGTGAAATAGCTTCCCCAAGGTCCCATCTCTAAGAATTGGCAATATCATTCTCTCTAGGTTGTTGCAGACTGAAGAGAATTTCTGTGACTACCTCCATCCATTCTTAGGGGCAGGATGGGTTCAAGTTGATATTGCAGGCTGAGGAGCCTTCCTAACTTGCCTAAGGCAATTGGGACAAAATCCCAAAACTAATTCTTTTAAGGCTCTGCCTTTCTCATGAAACCTAAACTGCTGGCAATTGCCTTTCACATATTCAGTTATCAGAAACATCATTTCTATAGTTAATAGCTATAAAAATTTATCCAGATAGCTATAGTGGTGATTTGATAAGTGGATATGAGGGGTAATATCAATCACACCGTTCTGCAAAGATACCAAATGGTGGCAACAATCAGTCCAGACTATTTTTCCTGATTTCCCTAATGTTCTCTGTTATGTGCATCCTCATGAGATAATTGAGTTATAGGGTAGACGAAATAACAAAGGAAAACAAGAAGAAAGATGTTATGAAGTTGTTAGACAATTTCTGGCCATTTGGATTGGCTTCCCAGCTTACTCTATGGAAATCAATGACTGAATTAAAACTCTATGTCCTTGCTTGGGCATTCCTTAAAACAAATATTGATGGGGCTAACTTATGTTAGAAAATGATAATAATGAAGCTTCAAAAGGAAAAAAGAATGAAGAAAATAATGAACAACATGGAAGAAAAGGGGAAGAGGAGAAGAGGAAGAAGGAAACCTCCCAACACAGGGTTGGCAAAGCCGTGGCCTGTGAGCGCCACTTCACTCTCCAGTCCCAGCTGCAGACCTGGCTCCTCAATCAAGACATGTGTCCTTCACAGGCTGGATGTGACCTCAGAATTCCTCCCAACACAGTGTTTCAAGAAACCACTGCCCAATCCATCAGCTGACCCACAGTTGACCTCTTAGCCATTCTTGTAACATATTCTAGCTACTTTATAGCAAATTATCTGCCTATCCCTGGGCAGCAGGGTTTAGGGTTGACTCAGAGACAAGATTGCCAGCTACTTTCCTCACACATTTGGTTGAGAGAAGAGAAAAATAGATTTTTCTCAAAGAAAGGAAAGGAAGAAGGGAGAGATGGACATTTATTTAATGAGCACCTGCTTATGACAGGCTTCATGGTAGGTTTTTACCGATATCATCTCACTTAACACTGGTAATAGCAACCCAAATAGATGATATTATCCTGGTTTTACAAATGAGGAAATTGGCTCAAAGTCACGCAGAGAGTATGTGGTTGGTAGAGTCAGGATATAAAATGAGGGTCTATCTGATTTCAAAGGCCATCCTCAAAACAAATAAATGAGACAGTTGAACACATCTGAATATTCGTTGTGAAATCAATCTGTAGAATTCAGTCAGAAAAAAAATAATTTTCTTAATTATAAAATAGAATAATCAGTTCTAAGTTTAGCTTTTATTACAAATTAATTTGTGAATAAATTCAGCCTCAATTTCCAATTCCCAGTGTCAGTGTGTTTTTTTCCCCTTTATAAGGCCTCTTATTTAAAGTTTATGAAAAGGCAGCATCAGCAGCATCAGAAACATTTATTAAGCACCCATTATGTGCAGAGTGCTGTAGTGAGTAATACTACATCAGAAGGAATTTATAATTTCAGGACTTTTGCAACCTAATAATAGTACAGATCAATGTGATTTCTTATCCCAAAGCCCAAATTTAGGAATCTTCCTAAGGATATAATGAATATAATGGTTTTTTTTTTTTTTTCTGGCAGCAGATGGTGGCCAGCTGTTCTCTCTCTTTACTCAAGGCCAAACACGAAGGGAAAAAATTAAACTAAGGGGCTTATAGTAAATATAAGAAAGACTTAATAAACTAAATCTGGATTTTTATACACACAAAGGGAAATGGGCAATTGGAAGTAATTATCATATTATCAAAGCCAAAATGGCTCTGCTACTTCCATTATTTACACACGAGGAAATTATCTATGTGGATTGAATTGTTCAGATAATTGTCCAGTATTCTGGGTGTCTGAGTAGATAGTCTGGGTTGTCATTGATGTAGATTGAGAGTCCCTCAAGGAATACTTTGAAATAGGAAAAGTGTTGATGCTCTTTGCCATGTGACTGGGGATATTTCTACTGAGATGTAAGTGATATTGATCAAATCAGTAGATCCATGATTCTTTGACCAGGATTTGGGCCCATTTTAATTAAATCATATGGATTTTTACCTAATGTTTAAAATTAATTTTTAATTGCAAAAATAACATATGAGTACCTTTTCCTCTAAAATTTTTAAGTATTACATATGAGGCTAAAACCTTTTTTGTTCTACATCCCTAATTCCGTTTCCCAGCTTCTGCCCAACCATAGCCCCTCTCTAAAGAATAAAGGCACTATTATTCTTTTGGTAATTTTATTCTTTCAGAACGAACACACACACACACACACACACACACACACACACACATGTGCACGCAGTTACAGGAGGAGGGGGGATTTGCACTTTTAGCTTAAGGTGAATCACGTTTTTTTACCAGTTGACAACTGCTTTTCTATTTAACAATATGTATTAGAGATAAATCCATGTTGTTCCATAGCTCTAACGAATTTTTTTAACTTCCTCATTGGAATCGTGGTATTTATTTAGCCATTTCTTTACTAGTGAATACTGAAATTATTTATAATTGTTTGCCAGCAGCTCTCAATAAACAATCCTGAATATTAAACATGTGTGAGGATTTCTTTAGGGTAGATTCTGAGCAATTGACCTTTTCCAAGGGAAAATGTGCTCCAGAAACCCCATAAGTCATTTGGTCCAAAGACAACAGAGAGACATGGGAGCCGATTTCCTTACTCAGATAGACTGTGTCACTGGATACAAGTCACTTCGCTTCCCTGGATTCTGTTTCTCTGTTTCTGTCTGTTTCTCCTGGAAAGCTTGTTAAAATGCAGATTGCTGGGCCCCCACCCTCAGAGTTACTGATTCAGTAAGATAGAGAATGTGTGTGTGTCTGTATGGGTGAGAGAGAGAGAGAGAGAGAATTTGCATTTTAAACAAGTATGCAGGTGGTGCTACTGCTGCCGACCAGTATACTACACTGAAAGCCACTGTTCTAGGTGTATGTTGAGGAGAATATCCAACGAAAGAGATCACAGTTGAAATTCTTAGAGACCTAACAGACTGTCTCGGGAAATTTGAGGAGTCTTCCAACTTATTATCCAAATGTAAGACAGTAACCCAAGAGTTGTCGCAGTAACAGTATTGGAATAATTATAAACCCAGTTTTAAAATCGCAGAAGCAATTCTTTTAGTTCAAGGAAGAAGTCCACATAGCATCTTTGTTAGAAGGAATCTTAAAGGGCCATTCAGTCCAACTACCTGGCTAGAATTTCTTCACCACCATTCTTGATCTTGTCAACGAACTTCCTGTTGAACAGTTTCAGAGTTTAAGAATTCATTCCCTGGCTCCTGAGGAAGCCGCTTCCGTGTTTATAGATGTCTAATCACCACCATATCCTTCCTAACTCTGACCAAAACCATCCTTCAGAAGCTTCTAAGCATCCATCCCAGTTCTATCTTGTGGGCTTTACTGAACAAACTGTCTCTCTTCTCCACTTGATGGCAGTGAATTATCATGTTCCTCTAAGTCACTGGTTCTCATACTATATAGTAGGTAAAAATCGCTATAGGGGCTTATTAAAATATGGATTCCTAAGGCCCAAGCCCAGAGATTCTATGTCTGGAGGGTGACCCAGGAATCCACATCTTTTATGAAATCTCGAGGTGATTCTTTCTTTCTTTTTTTTTTTTTGAGACAGAGTCTTACTTCATTGCCCTGAGTAAAGTATGTGGTTTCAGCCTATCTCACAGCAACCTCAAACTCCTGGGCTCAAGGAATCCTCCTGCCTCAGCCTCCCGAGTACCTGGGACTATAGGTGCATACCACCACGCCCAGCTAATTTTTCTATGTTTAGTAGAGATGAGGTCTTACTCAGGCTGGTCTTGTACTCCTGACCTCAAGTGATCCTGCTGCCTTGGTCTCCCAGAGTGCTAGGATTTCAGGCATGAGCCAGGGTGCTGGCGTCCAGGTGATTCTTATGCAGATGGTTAGACCTTGCTAAGTCTTTTTGTTTTTAAGCTCAATGCTCCCTGCCACTTCAGCAGTTTCTTATATTACATGGCTTAGATTTCCTCACTATCCTTGTTGCTTAAAGCTGCCTGCCAAAACACATTTCCAAAATATACTCATTGACCCCCCAATTTTTCTTTATAGCACTTATCCCTATCCAGAATAACGTACTTCACATTTTTGTTTAATGTTAGTCCTCCCCGCTAGAATATAAGCTTCACGAGGGCAGGGAAATTGTCTGCCTTGCTCACTCATGTCATTCAGCACTTCTCCCATGCTTGGCACATCAGTAGATACTACATAAAGTTTTATTTTATGAACAAATAAATGGAGATGAAAAGCTGATTTAATTTAGAAAGTGAAGAATGGGGACAACATTGTTATACCAAAGCCCTAAATTAACTATACAGAATAAACGATCTATTCTAAAAGAAGAAATTTGCTTCAAGTTTTTAGAAATAAAAAAATATTTCAGTCCGTATAATGAACCTTGAAAAAAAGTTTTCACTATTGACTTAAGTCTGTGCAAATCTCCATGCAGAGGAACAGAAGTTTTGTATTCTTTTGAGTGCAAAACTCAAATTGGAGGAATGAATCAAAGCAGAGCTCAAAGCAGAGCTCATAGGATGGGATTTCAAACCCATCTTTAGCAGATATGAATCCTTTCCTTAATGTAAAAATGCAGGAGCAGATGAGAAGTACAAATTTATGATGTAAGGGGTTACAAAATTTAAGGAATCTCTAAGGCTAATACAATTTTTATCTAAAATGAGTGACTCTTCTCCCCTCCCGTAGTAAGAGTAATCATTAGAAAAAAATAGAGGAATTAAATTTATTGTATATATTGTTCATTGTCAGAGAACAGTATTGAAAATAAAAGTCCACATGAAATGAAATTAAAACCACATGAAAACCAAATTAAAATTAAAATCACAGTTCAGTACCATTTTATACCTATTTTGGTGATAATCAATAAGTCTGATAATTCCTTATATTGTCATGGATAGAGTAACACTTTCATGCTCTAATGTTGAGATTATAAATCAGTGTAATCTCTTTGGAAAACAGTTTGAGTTTCTTAGTAAAGTCTAACCTGAACAAAACCCCTGAATATTTCCACTTCAAAGGTTATAAGTAGAAAAGTGACAGTATTTTTGAGTCTACTAGGCCTTTTAGGACTGCTTGGTAGCATTACGTCTACCTAGGTATGAGGACTTCCTGCCTCAAAACCTGCCCATATGTGTGTGCCCCTTTGGGTCAAACCTCTATGGTATAGATTTTTGTACTTCTCTTTCTCTTGTTAAAAGATAATGTTCAGAAGAAGATAACATCATGACTGGCATACAGAAACAAAAATGAATGTGTTAAAAGAATTTATTTTATGAGATATGAGGGAACCGGACAGATGTTATAATCAGTTCAAAGGAAAAGTCAAAATAGCACAGCTTATGTGAAATAAAGGAAGGTTGAGATGAATTGCAAATGGAGATAAAACTGGTTTTCCACAGTGGGGAGGAAGTCAATTAAAATCATCATCAGACTGGACAGAATTTATGTATCTGTCTATCAATTGCCTGGAATTTAGAAAGAGTTGCAAAGAGGATGAACAGGACTAGAATCTGATAACCCAGAAGGGTATATTAAAGATGGTATATAAAGCCTTCTACTGAAACACAAACATCTTACTGATACACTAGTCCAAATAGAATATTCTTTGGATCTCTCACACGTCTGTCAAGGAGAGCTTGACAGCTGGTGCTCAGATATAAGAAATGGACACTTCTAAGTCAAAAGCCTAATATTGCAGATCCCTATAGACACCTGCAAATTCCAATGAGGTGAAAGGTGCTGGAGCAAATTTATTAAGTCATGTTTTATGACCCAGAATATGGTCTATCATGGTAAATGTTTCACGTACACTTGAAAACAGTATGTATTCTGTTGTTGTTGACTACAATGTTCAATAAATGTGCATTAAGTCAAACTGGTTGTTGAAGCCTTCTGTATCCTTGAGGATTTTTCTGCTTACTTGTTCTATCAATTATTGGGAAAGAATATTGAAATCTCAGGCTATAATTGTGGATTTGTCTATTTCTCCTTGCAGTACCATCAGTTTTAGCTTCATGTATTTTCACGCTCTGTTATTCGTTGCAAAAATGTTTAGGATTTCTTAGATCCTCTTGACGAATTAGACTCTTTATCCCTGTAGTAGTTTTTTATTTTTTATATCCGTGGTAGTTTTGGTTTTTTCCTCTGAAATCTACTTTGGTATTTTTTTTTTTTTTTTGAGACAGAGTCTGGCTCTGTTGCCCAGGCTAGAGTGTCGTGGCGTCAGCCTAGCTCACAGCAACCTCAAACTCCTGGGCTCAAGCGATCCTCCTGCCTCAGCCTCCCGAGAGCCTGGGACTGCAGGCATGCGCCACCATGCCCGGCTAATTTTTTCTATATATATATATTTTTAGTTGTCCAGATCATTTCTTTCTTTTTTTTAGTAGAGACAGGGTCTCACTCTTGTTCAGACTGGTCTCAAACTCCTGACCTTGAGCGATCCATCTACCTCAGCCTCCCAGAGTGCTAGGATTACAGGCGTGAGCCACTGCGCCCGGCCCAAGTGTATTTTAAACAGATTTAAATAATAAGAAAAATATCTTATATATGTACTAACATAGTTCCCCTAAATTACCCTTCATTCCTTTATGTAGATCCACATTTTCATCTGGTATTATTTTCTTTCTGCATGAAGGACTTTCTTTAACATTTCTTACAGTGCAAGTCTTCTGGTGATGTATTCTTTCAGATTTTGTATGTCTGAAAAAGTCTTTATATTGCCTTTATGTTTGAAAGATATTTTTACTGGATATAGAATTATTTATATTTCAGTATTTTAAAGATTTAGCTCTACTGTCTTTTTATTTGCATTATTTCTCCTGAGAACTCTGATGTCATATTCATCTTTAGCCATCTATATATAACTTGTCTTTTTTCTTTGATTGCTTTTAAGATTTTCTCTTTATCACTGATTTTGAGCAAATTTGATTTAATGCCCTTTGGTGTAGTTATCTTCAAGGTTTTTTGTGCTTGGAATTTATTGAGCTTCTTGGATCTGTTGGTTTATTGTTTTCAACAAATTTGGAAATTTTTAAGTCATTATTTCTTCAAATAATTTTTTTGTCCCCTTCTTTTTCCTCCATCCCTCCAGGGACTCCAATTACATGTATTAAGGCCACTTAAGGCCCCACAGTTCACTGATGCTCTTTTTTATTTTTTAAATTATTTTTTCTCAGTGTTTCATTTTCTATGATTTCTACTGTCATGTCCTCTCTACCTTCTCTTTAGGGTCCTGCTTCTTCTGGAGGAAAGTCTGGAAGTTTTGGGGAGACCTGACAGTCTTTGTTTCTTTTCCCATCTTGAAAGGCCAATATTTGGTCATTACAGTTTCTTAGACTTATATCGATCATAGTCTTCTGAGTGAAACCATGAATATGACCAAAAAACCTTCCTCTTGTTGAGATAGACCAAGTTTCACAGGACAGCTTTGGTACATTTAAACCAAATCTCTCTTTTTCCACTTGGTCTTACCAAAGGCTTTCTCCATTTGCACTAAAGAACACAAAAAAGAAGAGTGAAGAGAAATAAAAGCTCCCATTTGCCTCAAAGATAATATTTATTCTTCAAGTTAAATGGATTATATTTAATGTGAGGCTTTAAGGGTCAGTGGAGAAATTCACCACTATTAATTGGGTGAGAGATGCACGTACATTCCAAACAATAGTATTTTGTTGGGACCTCTCTATAAAGAGCATAATAAAGGGTAATATGGAAAAACTATAAATGTCCAGGAGGTTCTTGTATCTAAGCAGACAATGTATCTAAGCAGACAATGAAGCTAAAAAAGGTCAATTCTTCCCAAATTTTCGAATTTTTTTCATGTAGAAAAATTTTTATTTTTATGTAGGCAAATTCATCAATTGTTTCTTTTCTGGTGAGAAGTAGCATTTAATTTTACTCTTTTTTGTTTCTTTCCCTTGCATCAAAAATTGAACTTCATTGGCTGGAGTCATATCAGTTCTTTAAAAAAGAAAAATTAATGAATGACCTGAAAGTCAACTTAAATAATAATTTTAGCCTCTGTCGTTTACTTTTTGTCATCTTGGATAAGTCATTTTATATCATTGAGAGTGGTTTTCTTCATCAGTAGAAAGAAGACTTAATAACCTAGAGAGATCCTTTGTTTTAAAATAAGTCCACAAATTATTTGATACTCCCTCCCGTCAAGAGGTGGAACTTAAATCCTCTTCCATTGAATGTGATTGAGACTCAGTGACTTGCTTCTAACAAATAGAAGAATATGGAAGAAATGATGGTGTGTCGTTCTAAGCCCAAGTCATAATAGGCATTGCGAATTCCTCCATGCCCTCTTTCTCCTGCCCCCGCCCCTGTCTCTCTGTGATCCTGTGTTCTGAGAGAAGCCATATTCTATGCCATGAAGCAATTCAAGCAGTCCTCTGTTTTGTGTTTGTGTGTGTGTGTGTGTGTGTGTGTTTTGAGACAGAGTCTTGCTCTGGAGCCCTGGGTAGAGTGCAGTGGCATCATCATAGTTTGCTGCAACCTCAAATTTCTTGGCTCAAGCGATCCTCTTGCCTCACCCTCCCAAGTAACTAGAACTACAGGCAGGCACCAGGACTCCTGGCTAATTTTTCTATTTTTAGTAGAGACAGGGTCTCGCTCTTGCTCAGCCTGGTCTCGAACTCCTGAGCTCAAGTGATCCTCCCGCCTCAGCCTCCCAGAGTGCTAGGATTACAAACACGAGCCACCACACCCAGCCTTCAAGCGGTCCTCTGGAGAGGCCCATGTGGCAAGGAGCTGAGGCTTCCTTCCAATAGCCAGTGAGGAACTGAGGCGTCCTACCAACAGCTATGTGAGTGAGTCATCTTGGAAATGGATCCCCACTGCCATTCAAGCAGCCATGGCTGACATCTTGACTGTAATCTCATAAAAGACCCTGAGCCAGAACTGCCCAAATAAACTGCTCCTGAATTCCTGACCCTCAGAAACTAATGAGATGATGAATGTCTATTTTTAAGGCATTAAATTTTGAGGTAATTTGTTATCCAGCAATAGAAAATGAACATATCCTAGAACCTTACAGATCATTTCAGTTTATAGATCTGTAATTTAAATGCAGAAGGATGTAGTTGCCTGTTACTTTTACTAATACTTCCCAAACTGCTTTGCCTGGTATATTTAAAAAGTCTTCCTTGAACAGCCTATGTTCCATACAACAAAACATTTTAGGAAAAAACCTTAGTGACCTTTTTCAAATAGAGATATTTTTCAACTGGGTATTTACTATTTTGATAGTTTTTATATTTTAATAAAATGAGACTTTGGGAAGTTTATCACCTTCCATAGAGTTCTGGAACAGGAAGGGCTCTTAGGTCCTTGGAGGGCCATCAGGAGCTATGTGGATCCCTTGACATGTATGCGATGTGTTGTAATAAGCATTTTCTAAGATAGAATGTGTATAGCTTTTACCAGATTTTCATTGAGTCTTGAGCCCCACGTCTCCCCCACAGAAAGAGTTAAGAACTACTTGTCTGGTTCCTGTTCCCACCTGTGGGAATTCAGGCACAGAGAGGTGAGTGACTTACCCACAGTTAGAGACAGAGATTTTCTGACTCTTAACTCAGTGCTCAGACTCTGAGATAAATTCTACCTACAAGAGGCAGCTCAGGGAAGAACTGTCTTTACAATGCCCTCCAATGTCCAGACCCTCAAGACAGACTTTTACATTGATTATTTTGCTATTGCATTATTTCCGGTTTGTTTAACTCATCAAGTTGCTTCAGGAAGGAGGTGAGTCTCCCCCAAAAGATCTCCCCTCCTGGCAGATCTCTTGGCTTGGTTCCTTTCAGTTTCACCTTTATATTGAAGCATATGGGAGCTCAGTCAAAGTGATTTTTCACCATGGGACCTGCTGGAATCCAGAATTACTCTGTGAAGGAAACACATGCTTCTCTGACTTGATCACTATAGATATGTGACATATGTTTCTTCAGTATAGTTTGAAACCTTCACTTTTTTTTTTTTTTTTTTTTTTGAGACAGAGTCTCACTCTCTTGCCTGGGGCGAGTGCCGTGGCGTCAGCCTAGCTCACAGCAACCTCAAACTCCTGGGCTCAGGCAATCCTACTGTCTCAGCCTCCCAAGTAGCTG
>CAUYSK010086458.1:0-31116 GCA_963575035.1 Avahi laniger | reverse complement strand
TCAGTCTCCTGAGTAGCTGGGACTACAGGCATGCGCCACCATGCCCGGCTAATTTTTTCTATATATATATTTTTAGTTGTCCAGATAATTTCTTTCTATTTTTAGTAGAGACGGGGTCTCGCTCTTGCTCAGGCTGGTCTCGAACTCCTGACCTTGAGCTATCCACCCGCCTTGGCCTCCCAGAGTGCTACGATTATAGGCGTGAGCCACCACACCCAGCCCAGGCCAGTACATTTTTAACTCCCAAATGTAAAAGTTATTCAAGGTCAAATTCCTCATTTCCCACAAAGAGGATAATCACTTTTGTGAGGTGCCTAGCAACAGTCTTAAGTTCTCCTGAGCAAGTCCCAGGAGCCTAACTTTTGTGTCAATGAAAATTATAATTACTGAGTACAATTACAATGCTGTGGAAATTGTGAATATTATAATTTATGCATCTGTAAAATTGCCATTTCAGGGCTCAAAAAAGATATAAGCTCAAGACAAAGGAGAACATGAAAACCTTGGAACCAGATTTCTGGTCACAATAAAGAAGTTATTTTAAGATAGTCTGGGATTATAATTTTTAATTCTCTTTACATATATGCCTATTTATTTCTGGGCATTTCACCTTACATTAGAGTTCATGAACATAGAAACTCTTTTGGCATGTTTGCTATTTTATTTTTTTGCTCTCAAGACTTTTATCTGTTTTCATGGCTTTATTATGATTTTGATGAGAATTTTAGTTAACATCTTGATTATCTTGATATATATAAGACATTTTTCTTCTAAAGATCTCAACCACAGGTTACATTTCATTTGTCCTCTCCTAGAATTTAGCATTCTTTTCATTGTAAGTGACAAAATACTTGGCTTATGGAAAAAGGGAATTTATTGGCTCATCTAAGCTAAAAGCGTAGGGCTAGGTGAAGTTTCAGGCACAGCTGGAGTTAGAGCTTAAAATATTTCATAAATATTTTGTTTTTTACCATCTTTCTCTTCTGCCTTTTAAGTGTTTCCTTTAATCCTGGGCTTCATGTGGTAGCAAGAGGGTAGTATCAGCTCCAGGTCCTATATCTCTAAGTTTCAAGACAAAGAAGAGTGATAGAAGTCTGTCATTGCATTTCATTGGCTCTCAGTGGTTATGTGCCCACCTCTAAACCAATTACCGTGGCCATGACTTAAAACTGGTGATGAGGCAGGGTAGGTAGTCCCTAGCCTCAAGGGTACAAGCTGTTCCATCAGAATGTCATGGGCTGATAGGGTGGGTAAACTGCTCTTGATCTTCCAGACATCCACTTCCTGGACTCTCAGGAGCAATCAACTTTGTTGACTACAACCTTTAAAAATAACATATTTCTTTGGCTTTCATAGGACTCATTGTCCCTCTTTTATCTGGTCATTATCTCCTTTCGCTGGTCACTAAATGTTCCAGTCTTTTAAGGTTAGGTCCTAGGCACTCTTCTAACTGGATTCCCTTCTAGGTGATTTCATTCCTACCCAAGGCTTTGATGACCACCTAAAACCCAAGGATATGAAATTTCCTCTGTAACCCAGAGGAAACTCTGCACTCTATAGCTCTCTCTCCAACTGCCCATTTGACTTTTCTACTTGGTTTCTCTTTCTCTCCCTCTCTCTCTCTCTCTCTCTTAGAAACAAGACCTCACTCTGTTGCCCAGGCTGGAGTGATGTGGCATGATCATAGCTCACTGTATACTTGGTTCTCTTAAAGTCACTTCAAACTCAATGTGTTTAAAACCATATCCCCTGACCCCCAACAAACCTGTTCTGAGTACGATGTTTCCCATTGCAGTGAATCATACCACTATCAATACAGTTCAGCAAGTCAGAAACCTAAGCCTCATCTTTAACATGTCCCTCAGCCTCACTCCCCATTGCTTAGCTGATCTGTTACCAAGTCCTACAAACTTTACTTCCTCAATAGTTCTCAAATCCTTCCAGTTCTCTCCATCTTTACAGCTATTAATACCTCCTTAGTCCAAGGCATTATCTTCAATTGTCTAATTACTACACAACCTCTCAGCTCATCTTCAATGGGTTTCCTCCTTCTTCCAATCTATTCTTCATTTTGTAGTCAGGGGACATTTTTTTTTTCAAAATGCAAATCCAATGACTTTCCATTAATCTTAAGATTTAGAACAAAATCCCCACCATCATCTGCAAAACTTTGCTGCCAGGCCTCCTTCCTACCCCTTTAACAATGTAACTCTCCACGTTCCCCTTGCGCTTTGCATTCCACCACAGTGACCTTCATTCATTTCTTTTTTTTTCTTTTCATATTTTATATGTTTTATTCACAAATTTTATAATACCAGTCACACATTTCAAAACCATTTATTAGAGTCAGACCACTCAGTTTTACACTAGACAGAAACCGTCTCTAAACGTATTGGTGGTGGTTGTTAAAGTGGCTTTTTAAAAGGGGTTCACGCTGCTAAAAGGAGGCTCATCCTGATAATTGCAATCACTGACAACTAGAAAAAACTAAACTGTAAGTACAAGCTTGAAAAATAACTTAAAACGTAGTACTGGAGGCCGGGCGTGGTAGCTCACGCCTATAATCCTAGCACTCTGGGAGGCTGAGGCGGGTGGATGGCTCAAGGTCAGGAGTTCGAGACCAGCCTGAGCAAGAGCGAAACCCCATCTCTACTAAAAGTTGAAAGAAATTATCTGGACAGCTAAAAATATACATATAGAAAAAATTAGCCGGGCATGGTAGTGCATGCCTGTAGTCCCAGCTACCTGGGAGGCTGAGGCAGAAGGATCCCTTGAGCCCAGGAGTTTGAGGTTGCTGTGAGCTAGGCTGAAGCCATGGCACTCTAGCCAGGGCAACAGAGCCAAACTCTGTCTCCAAAACAAAACAAAACAAACAAAAAAACCCCGTAGTACTGGGAAGCTATTATAATTCATTATAACTAAGTTTAACAGTAACTTTACTTAAATGACATATTGCTTCCACGTGAATCCACAAAACAGGAGGACAACAGGGAAATACAAGGTGGCAGAGGACCACTTCTGTCAAGGAGTGAAGAAAAGCAGGTCTTCAATATCAGGGAAGGGAGGAAAAAAGAGAAAAGGAAGGGGAGGAGGGACTGAACTTTTCACAGAAACTGTAAGTACTTGTTACCCATTGGGCCGGTTCTCCACCTACAGGTTGGATAAGATGTCCTCCCCCACCCAAACCCCACCCTCACTCACCCCCAACTGCCCATATTTTGGGACAAATTAGACCCTCCGATAGGAGAATAAGAGTTTTATCTAGCCGCCGCCACCCCAAAACGGGGCTGGCGGGTGTGAGCAGCTGCCTGGCTGGCAGGGAATGGATTCTCCTCTCTTCCCTTTCGCATCTCGTGCTTTCCAGGCGCCATGTTGGGCTCCTAGCAGGCGGCTGCTCCACTCGGGGCCAGTTTCCTGTTCCCGCCCAGCGACAGCTCGCTCCCAGGTCCCCCTTCACTTCCTTCCGACCCAGAGAGCACAAGTACTTGAAAAGGGTACTGGGGGAAAATTGGGAAAACCACTCCCCACCTTCCCGGGGGTTAAAATGGTTTGTTTTAACTCTTACTTCCCCAAAGCACAAGCTGCCTCTGAGTCTCCCCCACCCCGAAGAGCTCTACTCAAGCCTGTGCGTGTCCGGATACACACTGCGGCGGCCTAAACACGCACCTGGGAAGCGGCAGTGGGACCCCACCCTTCATCCTCCCCACCCCCTCCCCGCCAGACAGGCCCACACTGAAGCCTGGGCCAAACACGAGCCTGAGCTGGAGGGGGAGGGTTGGAGAGGAGGAATATTGTCCCCCTGTGGATGGCAGCGAGACCTGGGATGAGGCTGACACTAAAATCAGGGAGTATTAGAAGAATACGAGGCTGCGGGGTGTATAAAAACCTTGGCGGTTTGGGCCTCGATGAAAGAGACGATCTCCTTGGGAAGGGCCGGTTCTCCTCGGCTGGAATGGTCAGCGTATTGATGTGCGGTTTGCTGTTGAAGGTCAGGTCTTCCAGCGGTGACTGACAATCCCGACGGGCGTCCTCCCGGGCCCGCAGCACCGGCCTCGCCGGCGTCTGCTCTGACACTGCGCCGCGGACCGCTCCAAGGTCGGGAGCAGCTGAAGCCGCTCTCGATACCCCGCCTCCCTTCTGACTCCTCTTCCTCTCCCCGGGTCCCTCGCGGTTCTGGCTTCACCACACGCTGACTGCGGAGCGGGGCTTTGGGGGACGACACAGGGGGAACCTCGGGGATGAAACGCCGCCCTCTCACGGGTGATCTCTGTCCACTTCCAGCCGCCACAGAAGCTTCTTTCTCCACAGTCACAAAATGGCAGCGGCAGTTTCATCCATTTCTTGACACGCCGTGGTAGACAGAATACTGCACCCAACAGAGGTGTGCATTTAACCACTGAGACCTCTGAATATGTTACTTTATATGGCAAAAGAGACTGTGCAGATGTGATTAAGTTAGGGATCTTGAGAAGGGGAGATTATCCTGGACTGTCTAGCTGGGCCCAATGCAATCACAAGGGTCCACATAAGAGGAAACCAGGAGGGTCAGGCAGAGAAGGAGATGCGATGATGAACGCAGGGGGCAGAGACACGTGAGGAGGGGGCTGTGAGCCAAGGAATGCAGGAGGCCTTGAATAGCTGGAAAAGGCAGGGAATCGGAACCACCATGCCCCTAAAGCCTCCAGAAGGAATGCAGCCTTGCCACCACCTTGATTTTAGGACTTTAGAACTCTAAGATAAATTTGTGTTGTTTTAAGCCACTAAGTTTGTGGTAATTTGTTATAGCAGCAATAGGAAACTAGTAACACCAACTGTTGAGCTGAATAGCTTCAGTTTGCCCTTCCAGGTTTACTCTCCACCCTTCCTGCTTGAGGCTGACCTGTGTGTTTTGCACCAGGGGGCTCTCTGAGCATCTGGTCCTGGTTGGGCTTGGCCAATGGCAGACACACACAGGATATTGCAGGGTGGAAGGGAAGTCAAGCTATTTCTTTCCCCTGCTACCATCCTGCTGGAACTTGGTGGGCTAGTTGCATACCCAGCCTGGAGGCCATAGGTCCTGTCAGATGGCCCTGACCATGCTTGTTGAAGGTTCTAGTAAGTGCTTTCTCCTCTTGCCCCTTTAAGCTGGGGTGATGAGGTGGTTAATGGCTCCCTGCTGTTGCTAGCCTAGGGTACTGCACTATTCTGGACTATTTTCCCTGTAGCCTGGCCTGGGCTTGTTAAACAATCTCTTTATTAAACACTCCTGAAATTACCCAGTTTGCAAGGGCCATCTGTTTCCCCACAGGATGCTGAGTAATACAGACCTCATTCTGTTGCCTTCTGCCTCAGGGCCCTGGCGAATGTTGCTTCCTTTGCCAGGAAAGCCCTTCTCCCCAAGTGTACTGTCTTCCTGTGTTAATCTTCAGAATTCCTAAGAAACACTTCCTCAAACAAGTCTTCCCTTGCCTTCGAAGTCAGGTATTCTACAGCCTCAAAATACTATGTATCTATGTATCTATGCTACATATCACTTCTTAAGATTTGAGCTTTATAGTTGTTCCTGAATTCATTTGGTTATAGTCTACCTTTCCCTCTGAAGCTGCATTATCCTACATAGTAGGCACGAGCCACACGTGGCTGCAGAACCCTTGGAATGGGACTAGTATAACCGAGGAACTGAATCTTAAATTTTACTTAATTTTAATTAATTTGAATTTAAGAACGAATAATAAAATTTTGGGAAAACTTTGTAAGCACGTTTGGAACCACTGGGGTGTGAATCTACTTTATCCACTGTAAAATTTATGACATATAAATACAGATCAAATATTTCTGATGCAATTTAGAATCTGAATAGAGATTGACTGTAAGGATAAAATACACACTGGATTTTGAAGACAGTACAAAAAAGAATGTAAAATGTCTCCATTTTAAAACGTCGATTACGTGTTGAAACAATAATGTTTTGGATCTACTGTGTTAACTGCAGTGTATTATTAGAACCAATTTCACCTGTTTCTTTTCACCTTTTTAAAACATGGCTACTAGAAAATTTAAAATTACATATGTGGCTCATATTATTATTTCTGGGACAGTGCTTCTCCAGACGAGAGTATAAGATTCAGTAGGGCTGTTTTCTTTTCTTTTCTTTTTTTTTTTTGTGAGACGAAGTATCACTCTGTTACCTGGGCTAGAGTGCTGTGGCGTCAGCCTAGTTCAGAGCAGCCCCAAACTCCTGGGCTCAAGCGATCCTCCTGCCTCAGCCTCCCGGGTAGCTGGGACTACAGGCACGTGCCACCGTGCCCAGCTACTTTTTTTCTATTTTTAGTTGTTTGGCTACTTTCTTTCTATTTATAGTATAGATGGGGTCTCGCTCTTGCTCAGGCTTGTCTCCAACTCCTGAGCTCAAGCAACCCTCCCGCCTGGGCCTTCCAGAATGCTAGGATTACAGGCGTGAGCCACCGTGCCTGGCCAAGTAGGGCAGTTTTCTCACCTTGTGTCCCTTTGCATACTGCCCGATGCTTGCTATTGCTGCACAAATATTTAATACATGGGTGAATGAATGGAAGTGTGTGTACTCCTACAGAGCAGAGTGGACTTAGGGAACAACCTCACCTTGAGTATCAACAGATTTCTAGTTTGGGTCTTAAGAATCAAAGTTTTACGGACAACAGTGATAACCTATACGTTTAATGAGGTTCTGGTGTGTTTCTATCTCTTGGCAGTTAAGATACCCACAGCCTGGTAGGTAGAGTTGCCATGGCTAAGCGATGGCAAACTAGACCGGATCCTGTAATAGGGCAGGGTGTGTGCTGGGGGTGGCGGGTAGACTTTGCGCACTTGGCAGGAAGCAGGCTTCTAGGTGGTTTCCAGAGAACGTGAGGGCCAACTCTGCCAAAAAGTCTCGGGGCACTCACGTATAAGAATACGCCAGGGCTGCTACCTGCCAGCACGGTTCACTTCCCCACATCATCCATGTTTCCTCTTGGAGATTCTTCACTCCTTTCCTCAAAAGGTTATCCTTGTCATTTTACTCTGGTTTTACTTAGCCTGATCCCACAGAGCCTTACCCAAGATCCTGGGTCCAGGCGGGGGGTGTTTATTTTGTGGACAGCAGGCCTCTGCTTACCTGAATGGCCTTTTCAAAAGGAGATGGGGCATCTTGGTTGGGGTAGGAAATAGATCATTTGCTTTTTGTTGGAAGGCAGTCAACTGGGTTAATAAGAGCTCTGCATTTCAGACCATCCATCTCCACCTTTTCAGCCCCAAGCACCTCTGTTCGACTTGCAAGAAGGCATCCTTCCATGCAGTCAATCTCTTGCCCTCTGCTCAGCCCGCCTCTCTTGGAGAAGCAAAGCATGTAGATGCAGGAAGACAGTGACTCCACGTCTTTAGGATTAAGGCCCCTCAGAGGTCCACTCTGCCTGTCTGACTGGTAACGCTGTGAGGTCTGAGTCATCGGAAGGCTCCCGGGGGACTTCTCAGGCTAGCCCCGCCCTGCCACTCTGCCCATCTTCCCACCGTTGTTTGCAGACCTCACATGAGCCCCAGCCAGCAGCTTATTTTCATTCATTCCATCTCTATATTCTCTTTACTGCGGTGACCTACTTAAGTTAAAGGGAAATACAAACCTCCAAGGAAATTTGCTGACAGCTGTTTCCTGGGTAGAATTAGCTTGGGCATGTGTGTGAGAGAAACTCTAACAATCATTTTGGCTGGAGATGAAAGTGGAAAAGGAGGGACAGAAGGTTACAAAAAAAAAAAAGTGTCACGACAAGTCTTTCAGGGGGAAGTGGCTGGAGACTGAGGGTGGCAGGGACAGCTGGGGAAGAAATCGTTCCTCCAGGGCCGTTCTACACCCGCATTAAGATTTTCTATGTGGTCCCTTTGCTCAGTTTCCTGCTTCAAAGCTTGGCTCCTAAGGTCATAGATGTAAAGAATATCTGGGTCCAGATAGAGCAGATTAAGTCAAACCATTATTGGAAAAAATTACGTACTTTTAGTAGGCTGATAATATTCTGACAGGTGTATAACAGCACAATTTGGAAAATAATGTAAGGATAAAAGATGGCAGGTGGAAACAGCTTCAGACCAAGCATCAGAACACCTAAAATTTTACCTTGGATTTTACCTTGGAACTGACTGTGCACCTCAAACAAATCATTTTGACCCCTCTAAGCCTCATTTTTCTCACCTGTAAAATGTATGGTTTAAACTAGATGATGGCTAAGATGTATTTTAGCTTTTAAACTCCTTGAAACACATAAAATTATTCATCTTTTGGCTAAGATAGCTAACAATTGCTATTATCTAGTAAAGTTGTTAACAAGTAGATTGATTTATGTTTTTTGTTTCTCCTTTTTTGGCGGAGGTGTTTTGTAAAATAGCCAAAAGATGGGGCACAGAAAAAAAATCAAAGCTCCAAATAAGCCCTGAACCAGGCAGTCTGCCTCTGAATCATGGACAGCTGATTGGCTATGGACTGTAGAGTCCTTTTGGCAACGTTTGGTATGGATCAGAGGCCTCACCGTCCAAGGCATCCTGTCCCATGAGGCAGTCCTTTCCTTATCTGTTTGTATGGTTTGAAGGAGGACCAAGTACCTCCATGACTAACAGCCCAGAAACTCCTGGCTGAGCCCTAAAAAGCACTTTGTATGCTGTCTTCATTCAATTGTAATGGTGCAATGAGAGTGGGCACCGAATAATGTTTGAAGCTACATTCCACAGCAAACTTTCTGGTATTTATTAGAACTGTCAAAACTAGTTACGGCAGATAAAAGTACTGTTAGGTCAGTTTATAAGCTTAAACTTACAGTGTTAGAAAATTTTGGAGCTCAAAGACACTGGAATCCATCTGATCTAATACTAACACTCGCCCACGATTACAAATTTATTAGTGCAAAGTCAGGACTAGAAAACACCCCTGGACTCTCAGGTCTGTGGTCTTTCTACTATAGTGTGCTGCTCATGTAAGAACCTGAGTATGTTTTGAATGCGGTTAATTAATTTTAAGTATGCAATGCATGCACTGTAAAATTTAAAGGACACAAAAGGGTTTACAGTGAAAAGTTAGGCTGCTACTCACTGTTGTCTCTAACCGTGTAGGTCTCTTCCCTCTTTGACCAATTTGGAATTTATTTTATTAATAGTTTAGGGTGTGAGGTAGGGATCCAACCTTATGTTCTCTCAGATGGCTGTCCAGTTCTTTTTCTGGCTAATAAGCTGTATTTTCCTCATTTATACTTCTTTTTTTTTTGGAATTTTCCTATTTATTTTTGCCTTTTTCTTCTCCTATATGAACTTGAGAATCAGCTTGTACATTAAAAAAATTCTGTTAGTTTTGAAAAATGTTATTGTGTTAAATTTAAAGATTAATTTAGGGGAGAATTGACAGTTTTATGAAGTTTACTCTAGAGCATCAGGTCATACTTTCTTCCTTGATAAAAAGAAACATGGTGAGAAACATTGTCCTTTCTGCCTTTTGATATGCTTCTGTGAGGGTGTCATTGTTATAACCTCAAACACCACACCTTACCTCACTCCTTATACTAAAATAAATTCTAGTCACACTGGCCTCCTTGCTGTTTCTTCAACTCAACTGGCATTTTCTTTCTGCTCAGAACACCACACCCCTTCCCCCAGAAATCTGCTTGGTTCATTCTCTCCTCACCTTCAACTGTCACCTTCTCATTGAGCCAACCCTGACCACCCAATTTAAAATCACTCTTGCCTCCCACTATGAGGTCTCCTAATTTTCCTTATCCCATTCTACTTGACTTTCCATACTGCTTAGCTGCCTTCTCGTATGCTAGGTAATTTACTTAATCACGATGCTTGTTATGTATTGTCTGTCTCCACCACTAACATGTAAGCCTTAAGAGACCAGGGATTTTTGCTTATTTTATTCACTGTCATATCCTAAGTGCCTAGAACTCTGCTTGGCCTATAGTAAATGTTCAATAAATATTTGTTTAATTGAATTAAAGAAACTATATATTTAATAAGATATTTTATTAAGAATCAATATAGCATTTTAATCAAATATCAAATATGTTTTCAGCATCAATGGAAATAATCATATGATTATTTTCTGTTTTTAGTCCCAGACATAGTAAATTGTATATATTACATTTCCTAATAGTGAAATATCCTTGTATTTCTGTAATAAACCCCATTTAGATAGAACATCTTCCTGCCACACTTTTTTTAATGCTCTAGAATAGTTCAAACAGCATAGGCTTTATTTTACTTTAAAGTATGGTTACTTATATATTCTTTTAAAAAAATTTTTTGTTTGTACAAATTTATGGGGTAATTTTGTTACATGCATAGATTGCATAGTGGTCAAAGCAGAGCTTTTAGGGTATCCATCACCCAAATAATGCACATTATACTCATTAATTTCTACTTATGCACTCTTATGATTGTAATCTCTGGGTCTTCAAATTTTCTATTTTGTTATACTCAGTATTATAAATATATTATTTTGCATTTACGTATTCACAATTAATTATTGGTAAATTATCAAGAACAAATCATCTTACGCCATACATTCTTTTTGACCAAATTTCAGTCAGTGAGAGTTTGGGTTAACATTGCTGTGACTTCCTTCCTTCCTTCCTTTCTTTTCTCTCCATCCTTTCTTCCTTTGAAATAATCAAATCTTTGCTCAGGATTTAGCTTTATTTTTTGCACAGGCATATTAAAAAAAACAAAAAACAAACCAGTTCTTAAACTATGTATTCTCCTTCTCGAATGCTCATACAATTCTAGAGCTATACATTACTTAGCTTCTAGAGGATAAAACTGAGGCCCAGAAAGGTCACGTTTCCCTGCCTGGGCTTTCATTCTCGCAGGAGAGTCAGAATTAGATCCCGTATCTCCAGTGCCCTTTGCATCGCACCACTGTTTCCCGCTGTTGGTCTCTCGCTGTGTGTGTTCCCTGTTCTACTTCTCCTGCCAAGCCTTCTCCCATCCACTAGCAAATGTCAAATACCAAGTCTGTGCCAGTCATTGTTCAAGGTGTTAGGAGATATGAAGATGAACAAGGTAGTCTTTGTCTTCTAGACATTCGTAGTCTAGTGAGGGACTCAGGCAAGTAAACAAATAATTATAACACAGTGTGCAGATGATACATATGAAATATAAATGGGCAGGAAAAACAGTGGAGAGGGGCTACTGAATGTGATTGGGGTGCTAGGAAGCTCTTGGCAGAGTCTTGGATTTGGAGGCCTGGCATGGAGGCTTCTGCTCATGTTTGATTCCTTGAACTCAAATGCTCTGTCAATGCATCACGCATATCTAAAAATATTCTCATTCCAGGGGAACCACGAACCCTGTGGCTAGAGCCTCACAATCTCTGTGCTACAATTTCCAATCTCTGTGCTACAATTTCCACCATTCTTCCTGTTTATTGATACATTCTGGGCCCCAAACCACTTCGGAGTTCTCTGCTCCATATGATGCGGCTTCTGCTCTCAGATCCTCTAGATAGAAACATCCCTTTGGCAATGTTCAAAGCCTTAAGTTCTAGGGAGTGGGAATTCAAACTTGAGAGGGCAGAAGATGAAGGTGTTTACTTTTATGTTTAAAACAAGGAAGCTCTCCGGCAGTGGATCAAACCTTGTTCACTTGGTACATTGAGGCTAACACTATCGATTTATCTATCCTAAGGATTTTCTCAGTTTATTTATTTTATCATCAAATTTATTCTTTTATTTAGGACATTGTGAGTGCTTGCTGTGTACTTATCTCTGGATAAGGCATTGTGGGGGATATAAAGAATTAGAAGACATACTACTTGCCTGAAAGAGTTTTCAGTCTAGCTGGGGAGACAAAGTGTTAGAAACCAAAGATAAATGTTAAAACAAAGTCACTATATATATGTCTCGAATTGGGTAGGATAGATAATTATTACTATTGAGTGTAGGAGAGGGATGCTTCCCATAGAATATATCTTATTTGCCCATCTTTAAGCCTGTGATGGTTAATTCTATGTGTCAACTTGGCCAGGCTATGATACCCAGTTGTTTGGTCAAACACAAGTTTAGATGTTGCTGTGAAAGTGATTTTTAGCTGTGCTTTACATTTAAATCAGTAGGCTTTGAGTCAAGCAGATTGCCTTCTGTAATGTGGGTGGGCCTCATTTAATCAGTTGAAGGCTTTAAGAGAAAAGACTGAGGTCCTCTGAGGAGGAAGGAATTCTGGCTCTAGACTGCCTTTGGACTGGAGACTGCAACATCAACTCTTCCCTGGGTCTCCAGCCTTCTGGCCTGCCCTGCAGATCTTGAACTTGCCAGCCCCTCTAATCGCAAGAGACAATTTCTTAAAATGAATCAATCTCTCTCTTTCTTTTCCTTGCCCCTTTTTTTCTCTCTCTTTCCATCCTATCTGGTCTATTCTCTGCAGAACCCTGAGTGACACAAAAACCTAAAGATTCTCATCTTCAGGTCTTTCTACCTGGTTCCTAAGATAAGAAAACATCAGCCTGGTATATATTAATATTCCCACTGATAGGCGATCTCATCCATTCATTTATTATTGAAGAAAAATTTCATTAGCTATCTATTAGTATGAGGGAGTAAGTATAGGCTTGAAAATCAGCCTATATAGGTTTATTTTATAGTATTAGCTCCAATTTTTTCATCTGTGAAGTGGGGATAATAATTATACCTACCTTTTATGGTTTCTCTGAAGAATAATCGAGTTAATAAGAACATGCTAAGTGCTTTGAACAGCCCTGGCACTCGACGTAGTCAGTGCTCAAGGCATGTTAGTGTCTTTATTATGACTGTACCAGGGCACATTGCTTGGGTTGTAGAAACAATGGTAAGTGTCATACAGAGATAGCCCTTCAGTGGCTCACGTGCAGTGCCAATAGAGTGTGCTAAGAATATTGGCGGAGGTGTGCACAGGGCCACAGGCTTTTCAGGGAAGCACAGAGCAGGTACTCAGGACCCTGAATAGTCCAAAGAGAAATCTGTGGCCCTCGAGCTGTGAAAGGCAGAGGGAGAAACCTGTGGGAGGCTGGAACCTGAGAAGCCGTGGTGTATTCAAGGGAACTGTTTGCTTGGAGTAAAGACTGTGAGAGGAAGCTGGTGGGAGAGAAGGGGAAGAGATAAGCCTGGGGTCAGATGCTGCAGTAAGAGATCTGATCTGTAGCTTGCTGATAAATTAGGATTTCCACTCCTGCAAGTGTTTTCAGCCCTCTGAAGCATTCTAGCAGGGGAGACATATGGCAAAACAAAAGAGGCACAATCGTACATATACAAATAAATAAATGAATGAATGGAAGCCTGTTTTATTTTTTTGGTAGGAGAACAATTAGTTGACCTGAATTGGGGGAGTCTGACCTTCCTAGAGAGTGGTGGCTCTCAATTGGGGTGGTTTTGTCTTCCAGGGGGGACATTTGGCAATGCTGAGAGACATTTTTGTTTGTCATAGTCGGGGTAGGGAGGTACTACAGGCATGTAGTGGGTAGAGGCCAGGGATGTTGCTGAAAATTCTACTATGTGCCCGACAGCCCCCGACAATAAATCATCAGGCTCAAAATGCCAGTAATGCCGAGACTGAGAAAGCTACTGTAAAGAGACAGTGAAAAGTAAAGCTGCAGGAAGCGGAGTGCACCTTACGGCACACCTTTAATACCCTGATAAATATTTGGGACTATTCTCCAGGCCATTAGGAAGCCTGCGGAGGTTATTAAGCAGGGAATGATGACGAAGGTCATGTTCAAGAGGATTAATCTGGCTGTTGTGTGTGGGATACATTACAGAGCAGGAGGGACCCGAGGCAGGACGACCATGTAGAAGGCCACTGTGATCGTTCAGACTCCAGTGTTAGGAGTCTAAGTGATTGGCAGAAGATGGAGAGAGAAATAATGGAAACTGATGGACACAGGAATCCTGCAGAGGAAGCTATTTTGGAAGAAGATGATGTGTTTTTTAAAGAAAACATTCATTTTAAGGTAGCAGTGCAATTCATGCAGAAATATCTCCTAGGCAGGAAGGAAGACAGGACTGGGGATACAGGAGTCAATGGCCTAGAAGTGACAGGCAGAATACTGGTGGTGGACTCGTTCTTCTGGGAAAAGAGGTGACAAGAGAAAAGCGGTAGGCTGAGCACTGAGCATAGTTCAAGGTGTCTCTTCTCTTCCCCTGTTTTAATTTTTTTCTTTAAAGAACCCACATTTCCCGACAATGTTGTCAATGAGAGGAATGGAACGGGTGCTGTTCCCAGGTATTCTGACGCTATTGGTATTCAAGGCCCTGAACGGCTGTTTATTGACTTGATGGGCCAGGTGCTTCCTGGAAGGTTGACTCCCGCTGGAAAACTAATCACCGAAAATGAGCCTGATCACCTGGATGTTTCTTGTTACTTTTGGTCCTCATCAGGCTAGATGGTACGTTCATGATCACAGACAACCTTGGCTAGACTCCCTTCTCTCTGCCAACACCTGAGTTGGTGGCACTGCATGGATGTTTTTCTGGATGCTATTTTTATACCATATTGATCACTGCCTTTCCTGATGTGGGTTTTCCCCATATCTTACTAGTATTTTTCTCTCACACATACCATATTGACCACATAATTCTAGAGTCTTTGCAGTTGGAAACTTGACCTCAGTGTACAGCAATGTGATAAGAGGGGGTTGAGGAAAATAGGCAATTTTGTTTGGTTTAAAAAAGAGAAAAGTCATTAAAATTTTTTTTTTTTTTTTGTCAAACGTAGCTAATGTTTTAAATGGTTATTATATAGCAGATACTGGCTGTTATTAATCTCTGATAACAATTTAAGATAATAATGCCACATGTAATATAAAAACTTTTTACATTTAAAACTCAAGACAGCCTTCTGAAGTAGGTAGTGTTAGCCGTTTCACAGGTGAGGAAGCTGCAGCTCAGAGAACGGAATGTTCAAGGCCTCAGAGGAAAATGGTAGCAGAAGGCAGCTGTCAGTCACGGTTCTTTCCGTCCCGGCGGCTGTGTAGTTAGCCAGAGCAACTAGATAGAATTTGTGTGTGTGTGTGTGTGTGTGTGTGTTCCCCCACTTTGTCCTCTTTTTCACAACTGGTATCATAGTAATCACAATTTCTGCTCCTTTTGTGAGATTATTCTATATCAGAACACATAAAACGTCTTGTCATTTTTTTAGTGGCTATGTAATTATAGTAGTCTATTTTAATGGATGTCGCTTAATTTGTTTACTCAGCATTTAGGTTTTTTCCCCCATTCTTTTTCTATGAAACAGTGTGGTGCTATGAAAAACCATGTGTGTACGTCACTGGATGTGCACACTGGTTATACCTGAACAATCTAGCAAAATGATCCTAGGGTGTGGGATAGCCTACCGATGGCCCCAGAAGTCCCCAAAGTGTCCTGATCACCCCAATCCATTGCCCCAACCTGCCCTCTCCTGTCCTTTTCCAATCTTCTCCCACCTCCAGAGTAATTTCTCTAAAATTCAACACTGATCAGGGTCTTCCTCCCCACCACAGAAACTTATGCGGGTTTCTCAAGTTTTTAAAAAAAATTCCAAACTCCGCAGCAAGGCACCGCAGGTGTTTTGTGTTCCAACTTAGCTTGCGCTCTGACGCCATCTCCCAACCCTCTCCTGCCATGGCTGTGATGGGCAGTGTGCTTGCTTATGCTCATTCCTGACCTTCCTTTTCTGTCTAGCAGAGCCCACCACCAATTAGAGAGGTTACCAGCACCAAATACTCACTTTCACAGCTCAACCGGGCCCGGAGAGCAGGTGTGTGAGCCAGCACTGGCCAACAGGACAATGCCCGTGGAAGTCTACAGTGGGGACAAAAGGTAGCTGCGGCAGAGATCTTTCTCCGTCTAACACAGAGAGGCTCTTCCATCTTCTTTCTTGTTCGGAAGGACAGGACATGAGTGCATGGTAACTGATGCTGTTGCGGCCGTCTTGCAATCCTGAGGGGGAAGTCCAAAGAATCACCGAGAAGCTGACCCACAGGCCAGACGCTGCTGGACAACTCAACCAGCCCTGGAACTTGCCCCGTCTGGACTTATTGGTATATGAGATATAGAGAAATTATGTAATAACCTTTCTATTTAATAATATCAAATTGCCAAACGATAAACGTACACATTCACAATTACTTAGGTTTTCCGTCACTTATGTGCTGACTGATACCATAGCTGCTCTTTGATCAAATCAGGGCCCAGCTCCCTCCCTTGGCCGACTCCTCAGGAAGTAGAGATGAGAATTAAAATTATAGAAAAGCTCAAGTCTCCCACCTCCTCCCACACTTGCTCCTCATGCCTTTTGTGGACTGGCTCCGGCTCCCACAGGGCCACTGGGCTGTCCGGGAGAGGAGCATCACAGCACTCTTGGATTGTTCACTTGACCACACCCACAACTCATTCCGTCTAATTCTAGACTCTTCCAGACAAGGACTTCCCTTCTTGTTCTCTGTTTTCTTTTTACCTGGCAGTCAGGCTTGACAGAGTCTGGGTCCCCCCTTAGGGACTTCGGCTTCCTCTGGGGAAGATATTCCTCTTTCCCACTCAGTGGGGCCTCCTGGGACCCCTTGAGGTCCCAATTCCACCCTGGTTAGGGACTCCCACTTGTTTTGTTCCTGGTCTTCATGGTTGGAGGTGGGCATTTCCACCTCTCACCTCTCTCTGTGTCTGAAGGAACAAACTCCTTACTCCAATCAAACCAGTTTACTTGCATGTTTCAGAAAATCAACTTTCTTCTTCTACTTCCAACAGTTTCCTCCTCCTTGAATGCTGCTTCATGGCAACATCTCCATCTGTTGGACTCCTTCCCATTCTTGGAAACCTCTCCCACATTCACGTCCCCTGTGAGTTAATCCTTGTCCATTCCAGCCCCAGAGCGCTCCTTCCTTTTAGCACTTTTGGGAGCAGGTACCTCTGCACCAGCCTGTCACTCTGTGTGTGTGTTACACTGCCTTGTTTCTGGGTTGTGAACGTGTGTCTCCCTGCCGGCCCATAAGCTTCCAGGACCACAGTTTATGAGTGTTTTTAATCCTCACCAGTACTCTCTAGCAGGGCAACCCAAGCCAACAAATCCTTGCTGTGCTTGGTGGTGCTATCTCAGGACTTCTTGTTATGGAGAATAATAAATGTAGCTATTGTTCAAAGCTAAGTTTATTTGAGTTTTCATTTCCTTGTAGTCAAGAGCACCATAACGCATACATACACCCATGAAGGAAATAGAGGTGGGAGTGGAAACGGGGTTTTTCTACAGTTTACTTCAATGTGAGTGGTGTATCAAGGGGAACGATTGAGAGAAAGGGGAGGTTAAGAGTTGATCCCAGAAATAGGTGCAACTATTATGTATCCATAAAAATTAAAAATTAAAAAAAATCACAATAGGGCAACTATAGTTAACAATAATTTATTGCATATTTCAAAATAGGTGGAAGAGTAGATGTGGAATGTTCCTAACACAAAGAAATGTTAGATGTTTGAGGTGATGAATATCCCAATTGCCCAGATTTGATTATTACACTTTGTGTGCTGATATCAAAATATCACATGTACCCCATAAATGGGTACAACTGTTATATATGCATAAAAATTAAAAATAAAAAAAGAATTGGTGTGTGTGTGTAAAAGAACAAAGCTAAAGGAAACTAGGGATGCATGTGTACATATATGAGGGGGAGATGGAGGGTGATGAGGAGATTTATTTAGAGGCAAGATTAACATAGTGAACTCCATGTTCAGTGTTACCCCAATAAAAATTCATGAAATCCAGATACTCTTTTTAACAGCAAACATTTCTTGAGTGCCCCACGTATGCTAGGTTTGGCTAATAACACTCTATTCCCTGATATGTTAACTCACCTCATCCAAACCAGTGCTTCCTAACACAAAATTTGATTTTACTCTCAGTAGATAAAGAAAATAGTTTTTATTCTCCTTTTAGGTCAAAAGCAATTTTGGTGACAGTTCAAACAGTGCTCGGGGCACCAAGAATAACTAGAAGCTTATCTTTGTGAACATCTTTTATGGGCCTGTTTCCTTCTTTGATATTTTTTCTTCTCTATCCTTTGCAGTTTTTACTTATTTTTCATCATGTCCCTCTTCTTTGACATTGCTTTATGTTTTTTTTTTTTTTTAAATCTAGGTCTTGCATTTCTCACTTTGATGACGGTAACATTTCAATAATTCCCATTAATGGGCGTGGGGAGTTGGGGTCGTCAGAGTAGCAGGAAAGTAGTTTGGTGAAGCATCGGAAGCCGTGGACTGGAGTTCAGGAGCCAGGTTTTCATGCAGGATTTTATCACTAACTGGCTGGATGGCTTTGGGCAAATCACAACTTCTGGAATCTTCAGGCCCTTATCTCTAAGAAGAAGGATTTGCCCAACACAGTCTCTAGGCATTAACATTCTATGATGTTTATGAAAACCTGCTTTATATAAAAAAGTGAGATTTGCACTTGTACTTGAAAATATGGGTCTTTGGTGATAATTAACACTGGATTTAAAAGTCATTTTCATATTCTGCAACTTTGTGGTTCCTTGAGCTTTATAAATGAGGACTGGGATTTGGGAACAGCATTTCTGAGGTCGTCATCCATCAAACACTGGAAATGTTTCCAGATAGGAGTCGACTTGCAGGAAATAGGGAGATAGAATAGTAACAGTCCTTGACTTGTGATCTCTCTCCTTTATTTATTTATTTATTTTTTTTAGTGGTTAAAAAAAAATAGCACGAAATCTACCCTACTAACAAAATTTGAAGTGCGTAGTATAGGACTGTCAACTCTGGACACATTGTTGTAGAGCAGATCTCTCGGGCTTTTTTAAATCTTGCATGACTGAAACTTTATACCCACTGCACAGTGACTCCTCCATGTCCCCTCCTCCCGGCCCCTGGCAACCACCATTCTATTAATACTTTCTGCTGCTATGAGTTTGACTACTTTAGATACCTCATGTAAGTGGAATCATGTAGTATTTGTCCTTCTATGATGGGTTTATTGCACTCAGCGTAATGTCCTCAAGGTTCATCCATGTTGTAACATACGACAAGATTTCTTTCTTTTTAAAGGCTGAATAATATTCCTTAACTTAAATGGTCTAAACTAGAATTTTTCTGAGTTTGATACAAACAAAATTGAAACTCACACATTTTGTCTCAACACGCATTTCCGCTCTTGCTGGTCGTTCACGGGGCCGGCACCAGGACAAAAATTCTCTGGGCGGATTGGCCTAGTGCCTACTCACACCTAAGCATGCCTCGCTTTACCTTTCCATGTGTTTCCAATATTGCTTGATTATTCTTTTACTATTTTTTTTATTAGAGTTAGGCTTATACAAAACAGGAGTCTTTGTCTGCAAACATGGTTTTTTTTTTTTGACTGAAAGATCCTACTATTTTGGGATGATCTAGATGCTTGTCTTGACTCTGTGAAGCCTTGGGCAAGTCCTCCCCACGATGGGGCTCAGTTTCCTCTTCTGTAGAATGGAGGGATGAGACTAGTTTGATGGTTCTCAGTGAAGGCAATTTTGCCCTTCAGCAGACATCAGGCAACGTCTGACCGCATTTTTGGTTGTCCTGGCAGGGGAGGGTGCCACTGGCATCTAGTGGGGAGAGGCCAGGAGTCCTGCTAAATATCCTACAGAGCACGGGGCAGTCCCCACCCACCAGGAATTTTTTGGCCAAAATATCAACAGTGCTGAGATTGAGGAATCCTGGACTAGTCGATTTCTAAATATTCTACCATCTCTAAAAGGCCACAACTTCCATCCATTTTTCTCTTCACCATCTCATGGGTTTGGGTCTAAGATAAAACTGTAAAGAGCTTATTTTATTCTTTCCTTTTCCTTTCATGGTTTTTCCTTCCCAAACTTTCACCCTCTGTCCTCTTCCTTCCCTGTCTCATAATCTGGGACAAGTTTAAGAGATATATACATTTTTTCTTTTTTTTTGGTGACATATACATTTTAACAGGGTTTAAATTCTGGGTGGCAGCAGGCTGGTTTGAAGGAGAAAGACATTTCATCAGCCTGGGCCTTTGCTGCCAGACTGTTTCCATCTCATGTTTTGAGTCCCGGTTATGTAAGATGGCGGGGTGGGTACTGTACTTCAGTGTTAAAATAAGAGGATGTTAAGTTTTAGCTACTGTTAGATTTTGTTCTTTATGCTTCCCTATCTCTACAGTTCCCGTCTTGCACAGAAGTTTAACGTGTAAAAGTGAAATAAGAGGCATGCCTGCTTTTGTAGGTTTTAGTCCCAGAGAAATAAAAAACATAACATCCCTAATATATATCTTGCCTCTAAGACACAATCCTTAATGATTTATTTCTCACGTCTTCTGCATTAGAAACATACCAGCTATTCAGACATGAAAGCCAGAAGCTAGGTGTTAGCTTTGATAATTTTCCCTCTCTCGTCTCTCTCGTCTCATTCGTCTCCAAGTCCTGCCAATGCAGCCTTGGAAATATTCTCCATCTCCACTCCTAAACCTTGCCTCTGTCAATAACTGCAGCCCGAGTTCCTATCACCTCATCCTGGACCACAGTGATCTGCGCTTAAACCCATCTACCTAGTCCCCTCCACTCTGTTCTTCCCATTGAAACATGGGCCATTGTCTCAAAACACTAGTTAGAGGACATCAGCTCCCAGTGGTTCTTATCCTGCTGAAGGTGATGACAAAACTTGTCGGCATGGCCCACCTGACCTGCCTCCTGTCCCCTTCCTCTCCACCTACCTCTCCAGATTCATCTTCTCCCACCTTGTCCTCAGTTTTTCCACTCCAGTGACAGTAGCCATCTCTCAGTCCCTTGAACTCTCCACACTCCTTCCTACCACAGTGCCTTTGCCCACACTTTTCCTCCAGCCTGAATGCTCTTCCCACCCTCATTCCTACCCCTTTGTCTTAGGCTGGATTCTCCCAGAACCAGATTTTGAGACGGGGGCTTCAATTTGTGTAGTTTATTGGAGAGGTGATCCAGAAAGCGCCGGTAAGGGGATGGGGGAAGTGAGATGAGTCGGGAAAGACAAGAAGCCCAGGCAGGGTGCAGTAATGAGCAGGTCCTGGTGAGGGTGGGTGAGGCTCGGATTCACTGGGGCTGCTGGAAGATGGTGTAGAACATGCCTCAGAGTTGTCTAGCCCAAGGGGGAGGAAGTTTGAGTATTTGTATGCTCATTCCTATTGACTGATTGAGGGCAGCTCCTGGGATGTCAACTTCCTACTTCTGGCCTGCCCTGTGCATCAGCTGAAGCCACTCCTATGACCAGAAAAGCACTTGGGCCGAAAGTCACAGGTGTTTGCAGTAAGAAGCCACTGTACCACCCAGGAATGTGGTAACAGAGGACATGGGCAGGGCACTGGTACTTAATGGCACCTGCTTCCATATGCACCCCTTCTCCACCTATTAACAGTTAGTCCCTGATCATTCTCAGATCTCGGGCCGAGCCCCACTCTTTCAGTAAGCCATCCCAGACCTTCTGGAGGCGGTCAACCGTCCTTGTTGTCAGTACTCCAGCCACCATGGGCCTTTCTTCTGCAGCATTTGCTGCAGTGTGATTTTTTCATTAATATTGTCTCTAGCACTAGATTGCAAACGACTTGAGACAGGGACTGTCTGTTTTTACTCAGCTCTGTGTCTTTCCTGCTACTGCAGCGGCCCGCTCAGGATTTGTGGAATGTTGGATGAATGCCCTTTAATTTGTTCATTTTCCCCCCAATGGGACATACAGGGTTTCTCTTATTCACACCATTTTAAGCGCATCTAACGATTTCCATCTTTGTTTGGATTATATTCTTTATGAAATTTAATCTGTTTTACACTAGGATTAGAGATTTGTCTTAATCAAGTCATAAGAAAAGTTATAAAGGTAAAAAAAATCCAAACAAGTGCTGAAACATTGCTGCACAGACAGACTGAGGTGTTTGGAGATAGAACCGTTGGCTGGCAGGTGGGTTATCCTGCTGCAGCTCAGAGTTGTGTGAAAGGTGATTTTGGTCTGTCGCTATGGTAGAAAGGAGTTGTGAGTTCCCCGAACATCTAATGAATGAAAGCTAAGAACTGTGCTAGGTGCTCATTGTTCTCTGCTGTGACTCAGAGTAGAACCAGCCCATGTTAGCTTTGTGTTATAGTGTGTCTCTTTTAGAGAGAAGTTTCTGGTACTTTGGTAAAAAGAAGGTGTAATTCCTGGGAGTACATTAGTCAGGACTCTGACACAAACTGCTCTAAGGGGAAAAACAGGAAGGAAAACATGAGATGAAAGTGAGGGTATGGATGACAGGGCCAGGGTTCCAGGGAATATCAGTGGGTCTCTTTCCATCTCATTCTTTCTCTCTTTCTTATTCTCATCTCCTTCCATGCACCCCTTTGATTCTCTCTGTGTTGTCCACATTTTTTTTTTCTACTATGGATAGGCTACTTCCATGTGGAAGAAAAGGTGACTGCTGGCATTCCCAGGGATATATAATTTAGTAGCCTTAGTAGTAAGAGACAGCATCTTTTTCTCCGAGTATCCAAATACTAGAGAATTCATTGGTCTTTCTTGAATCGTCTGCCTGTTCCTCGGACCAATCCCCATGGTCAGTGGTAAGGAACACCATGAACCCCGCTGGGATGGTTTGCCATCCCTCGGTAGTGAGAGGCGTACTGTCTTGCAGCCCCACCAGAACCACATGGAAGGAAGAAAGGAGGCTGCTGCTACCGAAGTAAGGAGAAAATGCTGGATACAAAAAAACAACAGATATCCCTATAAAAGAAAATTATTTGTTTTTAATTCATTCATTTATTTAGACATTCATTTATTCAGGTACATTCATTTATTCAAAAAATCCTACTGATTCTCTGTTATGACCAAATACTTCTAGGCATAGAAATAAAAGACAGTTTCCTTCCTCGAGTAACTCAGAGTAGTGGAAGAGACAGACAAGCAAACAACGACAATAGGAATCAGCTTTCAAGACCACATATTATTAGAGCAGCCCAACTGCAGGAATTTTTGAAACAGAATTCTTTAGGTATTTCCAAGGGAGCCAGGTCCTACCATGAAAATGAGAAACATCTTCATTCTTTCGGACTCCAGCCATGACAAAGCTAATTAGTTGTCCTTCTGCCTTTATGGTGAAGTCAGAGGGTGGGGGGAAGATGGGGAGGAGGAAGTTCAAAGAGACATTAAACATCTACCCAGACAAAGCCTCCGTCTAGAAAGGGAAGATTACGGAAATTCTGAGGATTCTCTGATTAATAAAAGCTCTTAATCCATTCCCATGTATTAGACTGCAAGAATCAACCCCTGTGTCCAGAGCTGTTAGTTTGCTGGGAGAATTTCTTAGCAAAATTTTTCTATATACTGAGCTTGTTAACCACCAAACATTTACAATGCTGCAATTGTTTGATCAATCTCATTTTTTAAATGGTGTTCTCCATCAAGCGTCGTCCTACAGAATTTCAGTGACCTTGGCCAATGTTCCATGGAGACACCATTTTCTGAAAATCAATATTTAATTTGGAAAATTTCCAAGTCTCACCTCCTTGAGAGGTAAAAATCAAAGAATATGGTTCATAATAACAATAACCAAAGGCAATCACTACTAAGTGACTTTATTTCTCACCGGAAAACAACAGTGATTTAGGGTTAAGTTGGCCAGAGTAGTTTATTAGCAACAAAGGACCATTTCATTTAAGGTCTGTATCCTTTAACTGCTTTACTGTGGCCTAACCCATACACAGAGCTCCCCAAACATATGTTTCCAGCACTCTACTTTCTATAGGCTTCAACAGTTTAGGTCTGAGAACTTTCCCAGCAGGGAGATGAAGGGCTCTAACTCACACAAGTTCCGAGGTTTCTTGTGAAGAGGAGGCCTCTATCACTTCTGTAGCAGGCCTGTTAATAACACGACCTCCACTTTGACATGAGGTAGCCACACCTGTCATCTCAAGCTTCCTAAGGCAGATCAACCCTGAGAGTAGTTTCAAGGAAGTTCAGTGGCAGGAAGAGAAACTACCTAAATCTAACAGGAATAAATCTCTTATTGATTTAGCCCCAAAAGACCAGCTTAGACAAGCAAATTGCATGATTACACCAAATCTCCAGCTGAAGTGATAGCAAATCTGTTGAAAGTCATAGGAAGGGTCCTTTGACATCATTTAATCCACTTCCACCTTGAACAGCGGGGGAGTGATGAAATGATTTTCCCGATGTCCACCATGAGTGAGGGGACAAACCCATCGTGTTACCTTTCTGGTACTTTCTTCTTGGATTGGCTATAAGTAACAGAAGAGCCCACTGAATATTTTTTAAACAAAAAGAAATTTGTTATCTCAAGACTGGAGGTAGTGAGCCCTAGGGTTGGTTAATTTGGGGTCTCAGTGATGTTATTAAAGATTTAGGTTCTTCCATTATTCTATCCTTCTGCTGCGCCATTCTCAAAGTGTTGGAATTTGATCTTAGGTTTGCTCTCTCATGATTCAAGATGGCATTAAGTATCGTTTCTGAACACATCATCAACCAAAACCTGTAATGGAAACCCCCCACTTTTGAAAAGAGTAAGGAGAACTTTCCCAGAATCCCTAAAAGATTTCTTCTCATGTCTCGGTGGCTGGAATTGCACCAATGAATAGCAAGGCAAATGGATGATTAGCTTAGACCAGTGGTCTACATACCTCTGGGGATCCCAAGACCATTTTAGGGGGTCTGCAAGGTCAAAAGTATTTTCATCATTATAACATGCTTTTGCCTTTTCCACTATGTTGACTTTTCTAGCATATTGACTTTTTTTTTTCTGCTGGTGCAAAATCAATAGTATCAATGGTAGATTGACACCTTATCATGAATCAAAGTAGTGGCATCGAACTATATCTGTTTATGAAAAAAAGCCAATTTCACCTATGAATTCCTTGATGAACCAGCAAAAACTTTAACTTTACTAAATTGCAACTTTTGAGTACATATACTTTAAATATTCTCCATTAAAGCACTTTTGCTGCAAACCAAAATTAAACATTCTGTGTAATGATTGTCTCAAGGAAAAGCACTTTTGCAATTGCTGGAATTACAAACTAAACTAGCTATTGTTTTTTTCATGGAACTCCATTTTTACTTAAAAGAACAACTCTCAAACTGTGGTTATTTGGACTTGGTTATGTGGCAGATATTTCCTTGAAAATAAACAAAGTGAGTCTGCCACTTCAAGGAAAACAACTAATCAATCAGTAAAATGGAAAGGCAATGGATTGGGAAAAATATTTGCCTGCTTGTATCTGAGAAGGGGTTAATATTCAAATTTTATAAAGAAAAAAAGAACATAAATGTATTTATTACCATTGAACTGTATACTTAAAAATGGTGAAGATGGTAAATTATATATGTATATTTTAACTCAATAAAAAACAAAAAAAATGATTAAGGAAACAATCCTAATTCAACTAAAAAAAAAGAACAAAATATATCACTTGTTAGGCCCTAATTCTCTGGTGCATAAGAAGCAAAGTCTGTGTGAGAGCACAGTGGGAAGGCACCATCCACAAACTAGAAAGAGAGCCCTCACCAGAAACCGTCTCTGCTGGCACTTTGATCTTGGACTTCCAGCCTCCAGAGCTGTGAGAAACTAAATGTCTGTTATTTAAGCAAAAAAAAAAAAAAAAAATTACTTGTCAGATTTTAGTTTTACTGTAGTATCAGAGAAAAAAATGCACAATTATTTTTTAAAAAGCTATTAAAATACTCTACATATCTGTGTGAAGCTAGATTTTCTTCATGTATTTCAACAAAATGATATTGCAACAGAATATTGAATGCAGAAGCAGAGATGTGAACCCGGTTGTCTTCTATTAAGGCATGCATTAATTTGCAAAAATGTAAAGCCAGGTCTTTCTCCTCATCAAATTTTTTTTCTTTTGAAAATATAGCTATGTTTCATAAAAATATGTTAGCATGTAATAGTTTATTACTGTTATTTTAAATGAATTAATGAATGCTTTAAAATGTCTCAATTTTAATTTCTAATACAGTAACCGTCAATAGGTATAATCCACATCAATGAATGTGTTTGAGGATCCTCAATCATTTTTCAGAGTTTAAAAAGGTACTGAGACCTAAAAGTTTGAGAACTGCTGGCTTAGGCTAATCAAAGATGAGTTCCTGGGGTAGGCAGGGGCCCAGCTCCCCCTGAAACACATGGTTCCCTAATTCCTGAACAAAATTGGGGTACTCTGAGGAAGAAAGAAAAGGAGAAGCCTTTCTCTAGGGCCATCCTTCCTTCTTGAAGCCTCAGGTAGTATCTAGTTATTTTTCCAAAATTAAGTAGAACTGAATTTGATTTGTACTTTTTCGGACAATTTAAACCAGTATGTTCTCAATAATAATTAAAGGAATGTAAACAAAACAATAAATAGATTTAAAAAAAATCAGATTTGCGAAAATTTAAAAGTCTGATGAATCCAATGTTACAGATATAGAAAGACAGGTAAGAGCATAAAGTGATGCAACCCTTATTATTTTGGGGGACAGAGGATATGGAATTTGGTGATATCTATCAAAAATTTAAATGCTCACTCCTTTTGACCCAGCATTTAACGATAAGAAATTTATCCTACAGATATATCACAGAAGTGTGCTAAGATGCCCATTGCAGTATTGTTTGTAATGGCAAAAAGCTGGAAGCGACATAAATGCCCATTTATTAATAGGATGTTGACTAACTTAAAATGGAACATCCATACAACGGAGGGCTAGGTTATTAAAATAAACTATTTAGATACACATGTGTTATTACCGAAAGATCTCCAAGATATTTTTTTAAAGAAAAAAAGTAATTTTCGTAACAGTCAGTAAAATATGATCACTGTTTCAGTTATCTATTGCTGCATAAAAACCATCCCAAATTTAGTGGCTTCAGATCACAGCAATCATTAATTGTGCTCACAAACCTGCATGTTGTCAGGGGTTGGCAAGAACAGCTTATCTTGTTGGAGTCGGCTAGGATGGCTTAAAGGTCGAGGGTGACCTGATGTTTGGGGAGTCATCTGAAGGCTTTCTCATTCACACGTGTGGCAGTTGGTCTTGAACGTGGCCTCTTTATGTGATTGTTTGGCTTCCTCACGGCAGGGTGGCTGGGTTTCAAGAATAAGTATGTCAAGATACAGGAATTAGAAGCTGCCAGTTTCTTAAGTCCTGGGCCAAGAAGTTGGCACAGTGTCACTTCTACCATGTTCTATTTGGTCTTGAGTCAAGCAATGAGTCCAGATTCAAGGGGAGGGAATTTAGACTTTTCCTTTTGATAGAATAAGTGTCAATTTGTGGTTTATGTTCTAAAACTTCCACAACCCCATTTGCATAACATTTTAAAAACATACACATGTAAAATGCAGATATGTGCAAGTTTTTTTTTTTTCATAAAAATTGTTAATAAATGACTTTCTTTTGGGGAGAGGGAACATGGGTTGAGGGTGGGATGAGCAGGAAAAAAAGACTTTAATTTCTGATTTTATACTGTATGAGTACTATTCGAATTTTTGTCCATGTAGATATATTACTTTTAGTAACAAAACAAAACAAAACAAAAACAACAATTAATTCATAGTAGGAACTTGGTCTTTTTTTGGGCTTCCATGTCAAGTATCTTATTTTATACACACAGCAGTTCTTTGAGGTCATTAGGGAAGGTGTGACCATCCCCATTTTCACATAAAGATCAGAATCCGGGTCTCAACTTCCAGTTCAGTGTCCTTTTCCACTACTATGTAATTAGGAAGGTCAGGCCTACAATTGAGCCTATCTACTTGATTTTGATGGGCAGTCCCAGCAGGTGCTGGGAAAAAGTCCAGGATGGTGCTTGAGGCTGAATCCAAAGCCACGTGGTGATGGCAGTAACTCTCCCAGCATCTAGCACATTGTCTGTCTAGAATAAAAGTTTGCCAAATAAAGGAATACAAAAGTCTCCTTACCAGTGAAATCTACCCCCTTTTCTCTCCATCCTCAATCACAGACATGATAAAGTAGAAACTTGATCTTACTATCCTCTTGTTCAAAATCCTTCAATGCATTCTACTTTTACCCATAGGAGAAGAAGAGATCTAACATCTACGTTATGTGCCAGACACTATCTTAAATGCTTTGCACGAATTAACGCATTTGATTCTTTCAATAGCCCTGTGATGTAGATGCTATTTTTGTTTCGTGTCCCCATCCTACAGATGGGAAAAGCAAGGCACAGAGAAGTTAAATAATTTCTCACAGTGAATAAGAGGAAGAGGAAGGCCTTGAATCAAGGCAATCTGACATCAGAGCCTGTGCTGTCAGCCACTTCATTATCCTGCCTTCATACTTCCTGCACCTTCGACAAGCCCTTTCCATGCCAACCAGCGGGTGCTGCAAGGCCAAAGACCAGGAGATGGGAAAAAGCATGGTGTGTCTGAGGAATAGCCGGAATCTGGCTAGAATGGAGCTGTCAACCTAAGAAAAGACACTAAAGAAAATTCTCTCTAAATATGTTGAGTTTGCTTAGGAATAAGAAACAGCAGTTATAATCTGGAATGCATGGAACTGTAAGGTACCAGTGCAGTTGGCAAGGAGAGGGTAAGAGGAACTTTTATTAG
Source organism: Avahi laniger (assembly GCA_963575035.1). Taxonomy (NCBI): domain Eukaryota; kingdom Metazoa; phylum Chordata; class Mammalia; order Primates; family Indriidae; genus Avahi; species Avahi laniger. The sequence goes on along the minus strand of CAUYSK010086458.1, from coordinate 2,570 downwards.
CAAAGAGAGATTTACATAAACTGCTTAGAAACAGCGTTCATTGGTTCCAGAGGTTCGAAGGCAGATTGTTGCCAGTTCATTGGCGGAGATGCTGGCACTGCACATCTTATCTGAATCCCTCAGTCCTAAAGGATGCTAGTGATAAACCTTATGAAAGCGGATTTGTGAAGTCTGTGGAAGAATTTCTTGTGGGGTTTTTGGAAAGTCCCTGGAAACAGTTCTTATCCCCAGACATTTGAGCATGAATGTCCTCTCCTTTGTACTTTCCTGGCCCTATTTTGTCTGGGTCTGACCAAGGTGATTTCATCCTGACGTCTGCGACGTTCCCAGAGACAACAAAAGGGGAGAATGTCGTTCCTCTAAGACAGAGAAGCAGGCAGGGGGCAGATCAAGGAGGGCCTTGTTGACCAGGGTAAGGGGTTTGGAGTTTATTGAATATGGCCTGGAAAGTTCTTGGAGGGTTGAAAGCAGAAGTGATAAGTCTGGACATGTGTTTTAAAAAAATTCCTCTGGCTTTTGGGTGGAGAATGGGGGCACCTTGAACCCAGGAAGACCCACAGGAGCTCCTGCAGTAGCCTCTGTCATCTTCTGTGTGCGGTGCCGGGCCATGCCTTCTCCTAGGTCCCCTTGCCATTTCTGCCACCGTCTACCAAGTGAACACCTGTCATCTTTTAAGGCACAACCACAGCCTCCTGTCTGAGGCTTTTCCTGACCCATCACCCCCCATAAAATTGCCCAGTCCTTCTGAGGGCTTGTTGCTGGGAGGGCAGTGTGCCTGGAGAGGGCGCAGAACCTCCGTGCACCTCCCCTCCCACCATCCTGTCCTATGCATTTCTTCCATTTGGCTCTTCCTGACTTGTAACCTTTGTAGTAAACAGGTAAATGCAAGCAAATTGCCTTCCTGTGTTCTGTGAGTCGTTCTGGAAAATTATTGAACCAGAGGAAGGGGTTGGGGGAACTTGAAACTTTGTAGCCAAGTTGACCAGAAGCTTGCATAACCTGAGGACCCAATACTTGCAACTCGCACCTGAAGTAGGAGCCGTCTTGTGGGACTGAGCCCTGAAACCTGGGAGGTCTGATGCTAACTCCGGGCAGTTAGTGTCAGGGTTGTCGTAGGACACCTGGTTGGTTTTGAGAACTGGAACTGGTTGTCGGTGTGCCAAATACCCACATTAGGTGTCAGAAGTGTTGAGGGAAAAAGCCCACATCTGCCACCAAATTTTTTTTATGTTTCTGCTTCCTCATAAGAACCGTGAGCTTCTATGGGAATAGAAAAAAAAAGACCATGCCATCCTCATTTTTGCAAAACTGGTATGTTGTACATGTTCAGTAAATATTTGCTGGTAACTGAAAGAGCTAACTAATTAAGATCTAGAGGACGTTTGGGTTGGTGGACCTTGTGCTGAATGCTGCAATTTCACTCCTTGTTCTTTTAGGACACAATTCTTCTGAAATTTGAGAATTAACAATTTTCTAATTTTTATGAGCTTTAGTTTAGTTATGATATATAGCCCAACACTTTAAAGCTAAGGTATATATTTATTTATACTGTGGCATGCATTTATCTTTCCTGATGAATAATTGGGTTAACTCATTAATTAAGTAGATGTTACTCCCCAGCAGCTACTCTTGGTGAGGCTGCGGTTTCCCTCACTGAATCTGGGTGGAGACAAGACGGGACTCTATTGGTCCTGTAGCTTTTCTCCAGGCCGAAGCAATCCCATCAGGGTGTAAGCCCTGGGCAGCTGTGTGCTTTACTGGGGCCAGGGTGGAGGCCCGAGCTACTGTCTGTTTTGTTGCATTCGTGGCTGGAGACCAAGCCCTGAATTTCTTCTGAACTTGGGGAGTGGCTTGGGTGAATCTGGCCTGTTTAGCAATTGTCAGGTTCCTTGGGTAAAAGATTAGCAGCCTTGGGTGATTAGGGGGAAAAGCTCACAACCTGGCTGGTGGTGGGATGTTACAATGAAAGCAAATTTTGGACAAAATTCTGCCAGATATACAGGCATAAGAACAATCATACGATGTGCCCCTGTAAGCTCAGGGGAGGCCCCTATCATGGACTTCATGAAGGTGTTTTATGTGGGTGCTGTGATTTCTGATGATTTTGAAATCAAATCAAGCTCAGAGTCTTAAGATTGGCTGTGCTTGCTATCGTAAATCATTGCATTCATCTTGGATTAAAGTGTTCACATGAGGTATTGGTTTGATGTGATAATTAGGTTCACTGGGCCGAGGTGCGCTAACTCCCATCGAAGGCAGGAGGTTTCGCAATGACTCAATAACCAATTATATATGTGCAAATTCTCAGTTTATTGGGAGGCCTTCACACACCATCGATTATGCATTAATACTCACTACAGAGGCAGTAATAAAAGTGGGTAACGAACCACAGCGATGGCTTGGGGGACCAACGCATGGGACAGATGGGTTGAGGGGGTCCAGAGGTCCTTTGGACACTGATCAGCTGGGTGGTCACTGCTTCTCTCGGGCAGAGCCTCCAGTGGCAGAAGCCAAAATTGGGAGAAGGCCTCAGAGTTCTCCCAGGCCGAGTCTCTGAAGGCATCTCAGGC